>VWZF01001384.1:1298534-1493042 GCA_013396755.1 Sclerurus mexicanus
AAGGAAGACATTCTTTACTGTGAGGGTGGTGAGGCCCTGGCACAGGTTGCCCAGAGAAGTTGTGGATGTCCCATCCCTGCAAATGTTCAAGGATGGGATGATGCTTTGAGCAACCTCGTCTAGTGGAAGGTGTCTTTTCCCTTGGAAAGGGGGTTGGAATAAGATGACCCTTAAGCTCCTTTCCAACCCAAGCCATTCTATGATTCTGTGACACTTCATATGGGTCGTCTTGTCTCTGACAGCTCTCTCGATCAAATGCCACACACTGATACTAATGCAAGTTTTTCCCTTATGATGACTCTTTTCAAGTGCATGTGAAATGATTCAGTGGTCTCACTTAAATTCACAGATGAGCCTATACATGGTGCAGTGTGTCTGTCCTTGTTGGCTGCACCTGAGTGAGATCAAAAAGCGGCTAGATGCTTGGTTGCCTTGCCATGGTTACAGGTAACCCATCCCAGTTGTCTACCCAAGTGAAAACACAATGCAAACATTGCTTCACTTCTGGAGGCAGACAGATGATCCCTGGTTTAGAACTGCAAACTTGCTACCTGCAGTGAGCACAGAAGAGACTGGAATTATTTGTTATGTAATATGAATATTAAATGCAGTCATTAAAACAAGCTAAATAAACATAAGGTAATCCAGTAGTTTTAACAGGTATTTCTCCAATACTACTGAAGCACAGGTGGAAATGCAGACTAAATTGTGCAAACCAAACCTTCACAAAATGATACATAAATGTTGATGTATTGTGACAAGGTAGTTAACAAAGTGGAAGGATGAACACCTGTCTCCTGCATATGGATTGGCAGGTACAGTGAAGACTTGGAGCACATGAGGGCTTGTGGAGAAGCTTGCGGAATACTGACTGCGTAAAAGCTCTCCCCAGTTCTATTTCTAAAGCTGGACTTTTTCCCACTGTCATTCTAAAAGGATGAACTGATTGAGAAGGACAAGGTAGTTCCTTGTACATCTATCTGGCAGCATAAAGTATTTCTATTCTGATCACAGAATGGAAATGATTATGATTTAAAGTTAAGATTTCTAGAAATCAGGATTGGAAGACCCAGAGGGAAAGCAGTGAAGGAATGTGAAAAGGGAGACCATAATTCTAATAAGAAATAGTTAATAAATATGTTACATTTGGATGTGTTGTACAGTTAATTATTACCTAAAACCAGCAGTTGATAAAGAGATGTTCTATGATATTCTTTTTGTTTTATTTTTCCACCTCTGATATTGCAGAAAGCAAAGTTGTTTTTTCCTTTAAAATAAAAAAAAATGGGAGAGAGAGATTTTAAGAAATTGCTCTCAAATGTTTTTGGAATTATACCCAGACATTTCAATAGAAGACAGAAAGCAACATCTCTCTCCCTTTTTGACAATGTTAATATTAATTTTACCTTTCATATGTGCATATGTTAGAAGCAAACTCTTGGTGAGTCAAACATTACTTATAAAATTAAGAGTAACACTTGTGAGGTCTCTGAGGGAAGAGCTAATAAACTTAGTAAAATGGTAATTTATTTTGTTGGCCTTAATTTTTTTCCTCATTCTTGAATGTTATTGCACCCTTTAAAAAACTCATATGAGAAAGATTTGAACTTAGAGAACTTCTAAACTGAGAACAAATAATTTAAGAAGCATCCCTAAAGTACTGAGCAGATAATAAATTTTTGCCCTGTCACACTCCTTCTGACCCTTTTCTCTGAAGTTCTCAGGTGCAACATGAGAGAGGGGAGGAGATTTTCTTAGCAACATGAACACCAGAAAATTCTCCCTGGCTATATCAGCACTTCTGCTTTAGTTCATCTTCAGTTCATGCTGGAACAACAACAAGGTGAGCTTGGGGAAAAACTTTCTACTTCTGCTCACTACAAATAAGATATCAAAAGTCTGTTGTTCTTAAAGGCATGGAATCAAAGTAGTTGAGTGAAACTGGTAAAAAAGTAGACAACTTTTCTAAATATAAGTACCTTAGGTTATGAAATGCAACAGCCTTTTAAACCCTTCCTTTCCTCTCCCCATATATGGAACTAGAGCCATGCATGGCCAAATTGAGCTGCATGTGACTGTGCACAGGATTTCCACTGCTATGCCATAGGTAAAGCCACATGCATATTGCTTTCCAGAGTAGCATTATCCCTAATTCTGAGTGATAATAGATGTCTGCGAAGAACAATGGGAGCTTGAGCAGTACAAACCTATTTGTTTTCAAGCAGGTCATAGATGGGTTTATTTGGTTTTTTGGTTTTTTTTCATGGTAGAAAAGTATGGGAATATGGACCATCTAGGTGTTAGTTGCTACGGTAACCATAAAATCACATCCTCCAAACCCTTTCTATTTAATCATATACATCACTGACTAGCTAGTGGAGTAAATTTCATTTTTTTTTTCTTTCAAAACTCCAGATTGAAAAGGGAAAAAAAAAGGTATGTTCATTGCAGTTTAACCTTTTCTTTGTCACTGATATTTTTGGGAAGAGAATATTTTCCTTTTTGCAGACATTTTTAGTTGATGTTCCATCCAGTTTTATTGATATCATAAATTATTGTATTGGGCTATAGTGCTACACAGTTAAGGGTTAGAGGTTTGTCATTGTTTCTGTGTATTTATAGCCTAATTCTCTAGACTTCTCCTCCTTGATATACATGATTTGTTCCCAACCAGCATTCTGTTGGGGTTGTATTTCACCTTTGGAAATGCCTGCATTGTGCTGAAATCCATATCTGCTTGAAGACTACATGAAAAACACCACCAGTATACAGAAAACTTTATATATTGCCATTGAAAACAAAGACAAGAGACTAAAATAAAATCTAAGATTGTACAATGGTTCAGATGCACTTTCTGAACTGTTTTCCTGCACCAGGGTGAGCAGGGACTAATAGCCAGACCCAGTAGTCTGTACCCAGGTAATTCAGATACCTCCTCTGTTCCTAAGGTACCTTCTTTATAAACTAGCAATAATTATAGTCAATTTTGATGTCTAGGGAAATAAAGAAAAATATTTTAATTTATTTCATTTCCCTACTTTCATAGGTTTCATGACACTTCCTTTTTTGTCTTAGTAGAAGAAATACATATGTCACTATCTTGGATGCAAAAATGATAATTTTCTTGCTTTTTTTACAATGTATGTAATATGTAAATTTAATTTTTTCTTTTCCCATTTTAAAGAATGTTCTTAAAAATATGTTGATTAAAAAAGGAGTGATTTCCATATAGATACTGTAAATTCAGGTTCAATCCATATAATTCTTTGTTCATTATTCTAGTACTGCATTGTCACACATTAACAAAATGAATCTTTTCCTCTAAATATATTTTAATACTTTCATAACAAAATCCAGGTCCCACAGAAATCTGCTGTATGAAGTTAAACTGTACATACTTCTGGAGGTTTTCCAGGCAAGAGGTCATATGCTAATAATTATGTTTATTAGCTACAGCAGCATCACAGTCGCAATCAAAATTGCACATGGCAAATCATTATTACTGTTTTGATAACAGTAAGTAATAGAATTGGAAGGTGTGTTATGATGATTCTAAAAGACAAACTCTCTGAAATCAATATGCAGAATCCCCAAACAGCAGACACCTTTAGCCAGGTAATGAATAAATACAGTGTTCAAGCTTTACAGAGTGACTTCCACCTAACCTGAATGATATCTTTAAGCCTAATTCATAGTATTCTTTGTACTGGACAAAGTAATTCAGTATAAACACAATGAAAATAACTCAAGTCAGGAAGTTTAAAGCTATAGTGTTAGCAATGTAACAAGAGAACATTACCAAAATTAGTACCACTGAGTTTATTTTTGCCAGAAATTAGCTGGTTGCTGTGATTAACTGTTTTGCTTTCTAATGATAAAGTGAACTTTACTGAAAAATAGTGAGTGCTCTGAAATACATGCTTGTACAATTTGGTAAGCATTTAATGAGTTTATAAATTTGTGACAAATAGATTGATGGTTCTAAATAACCCGCAGCCCAGCATCATGCTTTGAGCTGCAGATACCAATGATAGCAATTGCAGTCTATTATGAAGTTTGGACAATCCTCAAATTTTATTTTTTTTTTATTTTTACCCTACTTCCAAACCAGGGGATTCTTGGAAAATTGTGGAAGATATCTTCTCTGTAGTTATGGACTATTATATTTTTTATTATAAAATGGCTTAATGACTTGGTGGAAATGTATCTTCTCGCCTTTTTGAAACACCTGAGAAATGCACTGGGGTATTGTGCATCCTGCAAGTGCTGCCAGTTTGTTGCAGACAGGTTATATTAGTCCATTTACAATTATATTAATACTTATGATTCAAATCATATACAGTTAAGATTGGTATACATAAAGAGCCATGTATCTCCATGTTTCTCTGGTATTACTGTCATACTTCCACTGTGTTTCTGGGTCCTAAGGTTCAGGCATTGGTTCGGAGCCGGAGAAAAGGATTACAACCAGTCAGCAGCATCATAGTTCTTTTTAGAGAGAACTGCAATGTTGATCTACATTTCTGTCCTCCTCACTTTTGGGTCTGACTGGAGTAATTTTATATGTTCTGCAGTATGATCTATGTCCTGCTACTTCTTTTCTGGCTCACATTTTCACATTACTGTGTGTAGTACATTTAGATTATGTTAGAGACATGGTCGTTATTCTCTTTGTTATCTTTAAAGCAACCTTTACCCTGCTCACATGGTTGCATTCCTCTAATGACCATTAACTGATCACTGGTGACATGTTTATAGCCCTGTGGCCCCTGGTATCATCCTATGCCCATAGTTCCAATACCCCTGTTATAACTCTATGCCCATACTCTTTAAGTCTTTGTTTTATTCTAGAGTGATAAATAGTTCACTCTGCGCTGAGTACCTGCTCATTATTACCCCATACAGCTGTTCACAAGTTAAAACAAAGTAGGTAATCATCATCAGGTTATTAGATAATGATACCACTAAAGAAAACTAAATATGGCTTCAGTGAGGCCAAAAGAAGTCCAGACAGAGCCTGATAGGTGTTGAGTTCTGTATTATTAGCTTAGCACAAAGCCTGTTACAAACACTATACTTGGGCAACAAGGCTACAGACAGTCGTAGTCCAAAAGCCCTCACTCTAAGGATCCATGCCAGTTTGGATGAAGTACCTCACTGTTGGTTAGCAGTGAAACACCTATAATGCAGAACACAGAACCAAATACCCTGTTTACTTAGAGTTTCACAATGATGGAATAGTTACAAAAAATAAAATAACAAAAGACATTGCTATGGCCATCCTGAACAAGAATCATCTTGAATACTCCTGTTTCTCAGGCTCCTTTGTTAGTTTCTGTTAACTGTACCCAGGCTGGCACACTAGAGAGGGCTCTTAGATCTGAATGTTTTCTACTTGAACTGCTAATGTTGGTTAGAGAAGCTGATTGGAGCAGTTTCTTCTTTGGCCCACAATCAAAGGACCTGTTTTTTTCTGTCTTGTTTACCTACTCATCATTTTCCTGTGTAGAGAGCACTGAGACATTATACGGTGCCAAAAGGATTATGTAATCGCTTTCCCCCATCCTCCCTAAGTTTACTTGATTAACATTTTTATTGCATATCTTAATTAGTAGATTCCTAGCTTTGGGCTCCAGGCTGCTTTCCTCTCGTTACAGCCTCCACTGAATGCATTGATTTAATTTTAAAAATTCTGTAACATGAGAAATTTTAATGGTTTTAAATATTTGGTTTGCTACAACTTTGTATATAGAGCAGTATTATAACACACTAAACATTATTTGGGAATTTATTTCTGAGGTAGAACAGCTTTACCCTCTCCTTTCCTTTAGATTTCAGGAAACTTGCTCATATGACCAAAAAATAAAAATTGGATGTCCTTAAAACGTGAGGGATTTAGAAACATCTTTTGCCATTGAAAAAATATGGAGACGTATTCTTGAAAAAATGAAGGGAAACAGGAAAGTATTGATCCTTTTCTAGCTCAAGAGTTGTAAATGTAGATATTTGTGTGGATCACTTGAGGAATTGATATGAAAAGCAGTGTCAAACCAATTCCAAATCTGCAGAAAGCAAGGCTGAGGTGAGTGTGATCTCTTTTTAGCCAATAATTTACTGATTATAGAACTTACCTGTAAAATTATCTTTACAGTTACTTGAGCATATTTTTCTACACTGGATGGTGTTTGCTGATCACTATATTGCAGCATATTCTGATTCAGGGTTTTTGTGATCTGTCTTACTGAATCTTTTGTGCATTTTTTTATTATTTTTAAATTATCTTTGTACATTTGAAATTATTGTTAATGGTGCAGAGACTTGAATCCTACCCTGACAACAGCGCTATCAATATGTTGGTTGTCATTTTTGCATTGTCACTTTCTTTGTCCCTCAAATATTTCACAATTTGGAGGACAAGGGAACAGTCCCAAAGGAACGCTTCAGGGCATTTGAGATGACTGGATTAGGTTGTCTGCTGGACCTGGTGACTCTTGGGCACTCTGTCCCCAGTGAGACTTCTCATGATGGGGAGAGGAATGCCCTTCATGCCCAGTATGTGCTTGCAAATTCCATCAGAAGAGGAGGGGAGAGGAGAGGGAGAGGAGCAACATATGGATGATTAATTCCAGGCAAAAAATCCAGCTAGCAGGCTCCTTTTCTTAGTATAGGCCTGTGTAGATAATTCAGATATCATAATGCCAAGTCACATAATAAATAAACTCTCTCAAGAAACTATTGTGAGAAAAATCTCTTAATATTTGATTTAGGACAATGGCAAAAATAATCTGCAGAACAAAGAAAATAATATGAGTAGGAAAAATTTAACCACGACACGTACCGGGTGCTCAACTGCCTAGATTCCCAAGGGCACACCTTCTGAATCAAAAACTGCACCTTTTAAACATTCTCAAAATCCAACCCAGTTTATGATGGGTGTGTGCGTGTTTCTTCTTCTCTGATTAGCTCTTCTGTGCTCCCCTCGCGCCAGGGGCGGAGTTTCAGCCAATATGTCAGCCTCCATCTGGCCGCATGGCCAGTCACGTGGCATAAAATTTTGTAAGCTATATTTCTAGTTAATATGCAATTGTCCTATTCCCAAACGCTTAGTCCTTGGCATGCATTCCAAGACTGGACTGGATGCCTTACAACTTCCACGAAGCGCCTATAGGTTAGTAACAAGGAACAAAAACTAAATCTTTTGTTAGTCCAGTTCATCTGCTTGTAATAAACCCGACCTTTTTATTTCTCATACTATGACATGAGAAGTATCTTTCTTTGTAAAACCAGAGTGAAGATTATAATGATTGTAAATCATTACAAAAGAACTATTTCCATAAGTTGCCATTTACTTTGTCAGCTAATTCCACATTTTGTGATAGTTTCAGGAGGGGAAATATTTCAAGACTCTTCTCCATGGATGATGGGAATCAAATGCATTGCTTTTAATACCGATTTTGGCTCATGAAAAGCAAAAATTCCCTTCGTGTGTATATGTTCTTGCATTAACTTATAAAACCACATTTAACAGATTCTGCAGAAGTGTTATGTTGAGAAATAATATATTTACTGGGTTAATAATATCAAATATTAGTTGTATATAAAAAACCACATGCAATAAACTATTCAATTAAATCTCTTTTCTCTACATTTATGTTGTAAGAACACTGTGACTTGCAAAAACCATTTGGCTATTCAGAGTAAGTCTTGCTTTTCTGACTGCTTAAGTACTCAGTATTCTCTGTGTATCTACTACTTTTTCTGGATTCCTTGATCTAACAAATGTAATTTTTGAATCTGCTTTGTAATAATATTGTACACATTAAAACTGATATAATTACACTGGTAAAAGTAGTGATACAGTTACGGTCCTATGAAAATGCCAGCTTTTTCTATTAATTCATGAACTGCATATTAAAATGCAAAGGATCTCTTAGGTTTACCAAATTAGAAAGGAAGCAACTGGAAATCTAGCCCACAGCAACTTAAACACAGATTACGCTGCAGCCTTTACAGACAGTCACAGCACTTGAGGCTGAAAGAAGTTTTCTAATGCACTGCACAGTTTTAGTCCCACCAGACAGTCTTAAAATAAAACCATTGAAATATCTTCCTGCCTCCCAGAAAGTGTTGCAGATATTTCAGTAGTAGGGCCTGGTCCCTAACCTAGTGATGGCAATGGTATTTCACATATTCCTTTGATTACACTTTATGCTTGACAGTGTGTGGAATTACCATTACACCCATCAGCATGTCTACTGGAAAAGAACAAGGAAGACTGAGAAGGAGGCAAGACAGGGAGGGAGAACTACAACTGTTGACTTTGAACAATGAATTCTAAGACTGTCTATAAAAAATCATTACTGGAAGACCGAGTCAAATTATGATTTTTAAGTGCAGAGAACAATGAATATATTTTATGTTCTCTTATTTCAGAAAAATAAAATATACAGCATAAAAGTACACTTAAAGTCATGCAAAATTGAACCAACTATGACATTTCATAATTTTCATTATTAAAAGTATATGGAAATATCCACCACTTAACAGTAACATGAGCTCCAAGAAATCTGGATAACAGGTTTTTAGGCACAAGTCAGAGAGAGAACTTGGAGTGACTAGGAATTCATTAAACCTACAAAAATGTGTAATGCAATTATTTATAAATAACCAACAGAATTACAAATGCAGATAATTCTTGACATTTTGAGTCATATACTTAAAAGCAAATTGTCTTCTTATTATTTGATAATAACAGTAGATCATTAAATGCTACTACATCTGATAAAGAGCATCACAGTATGTCTCCAGTCCTTAGTGAGATATATTAGAAAAACAGGCACAGTAATAACTTCATAAACTAAAATATGTCTTTCCTCTACAAACATAGTTTTCCTTAGGGTAGACTGGCAAACTTCTCTGAAGTCACTGATCTTACCAGTTGAAAAAAATTATAACAATAAGCTTAATGTTTATATTCCACTTTTTAAATTTAACTAAACTTTTTCCAAGCATTTTGTTCAGTTAATCCAGTACCTTTTTCACTTTCAAACTTTAACTGAAAGAGAAAGCTCTCCACATAACTTTCATCATCTGGAAGCTGTCTTCTAAATTCAGCCTTTGCAGCTATGTTTCCCTGAAAAGGGTTGTCACCTACACTGTAAATCCTTTTTAAGCCAAATCACTAAGTTCACTGAATGCACGTAATTCCAATTAACTGCAGCCTGCTGGCTCAAAAGCAATTTGGTCTTTCATTAATTACTCAGGTAATCAGGGGAAAAAGCTCTTTTAGTTTGCCTGAATTCACAGAACAAACAACCTCTCCCACCCCACCTTTGATGATCCAAGACAATCTTGTCTTTTGATGCTTATCACTTGGCTGTTCAATAAAATGTAATTAAAAACAAAAACAACATCCCCCTATCACAAACCCTGAGTTGCAGCTAATTGTCAGGCTTTCAAACTTACTCTCAGAGTGCAAAGCTTATTGCACTTTAGGTCACAAGACTATTTGTTTAATCTCTTTTCTTGTGGATTGACTCTCCTGAGTCTCACAATGGGATTTCTGGAGGTGAAATTCAGTTACAAATGCTTAGAGGTTTTTTCCACTTGGTTTTGTATTGAACATATGCAAAATTGAAAAGATTATGCATGTTTTTATTCAAAGGCATAAATCAGGTCTTCTAGAAATCCAGAACTATTTATGATGTTCAGCAAGCCGTTTGATAATCCATTCTGCCTTTCAAGATGGAAAAGAAAAAAGCTAAACTGTTACTTTTTTAATCTTAATTTAAGGCTAATCCAAATTTCCAATAGAATAAGAAGAGAGGTGCAGGACTCTATAAACTGTATAAATATAAAAATCCTAGTAAATCCAATCTACTAGCCAATGGAAGGTAACTCAAGTATCCAGCATGATCATGCCAAGGAGCCAATCTGAAGCTACTAAGGGCTTCAGAAACTAAATTGAGCAATGATATGGGCATGCAAGAAGTAATTATAAAAATTAATGGACTGTTATTCATCTAGGGTTTTTTTAATGTTAATGAACAAATTAGTCTTGCAAGTGAGTGTACCACATCTGTTTGTGCCTACATACAGAGAAACACATCCACATGTCACGCAAGCTGGCTTGATTGCACTTTGCAGGACATATTTGTATACATTTTATCACCGTTTCTGTAAACAGCAGTTTCTTTCAGTATGTTCCATGCTCTCTCTGCCTGGGTCTTAATGGAAGTGTTAATTAGAAGCGCAGTAGGGAAACAATTTATGCTTCTAAACATGCCTTGTGTATGGAGTTTGAGTAATGAGAAAAAACAGGCTGGAACATTTGTATGAACAGATACTAATTAGAGTTTCTGAGTCTAACATACTCACTGTTATTGCCAAGAGCACGACACAGAATTATGAAAAAGACATATGATAAGAGATTTTAAGTAATCAAAAAAAAAGGGGCCAAAGTCCCAAATTTCCATAAAAGTAATTTTACTTGATAAGCTGAAGGTAGAATGATGGTTTGCTTTCATAAAACCTCATTCTGCAGTGTCTGTAATTTGCTTCATGTTCAGTATCTACTGAAGTCTCTGTAGGCTTACCATGACGAAATTCTTAGGTATCAGTGGCAGGATTTTACCTGATCATAACTACTGTGCCTCAAATGTAGTTTGCATGTGTCCAAATACATCCTTCCACTCTCAAAAATCAGGTTCAGAAGTGCTCAGCAAAAATTCCTGCCCTGTCCTATATTCCTGGAATATAATGAGAATTTGTCAAGTTAACAGGATAGACTTTTGTATGATTAGCTGGAGAACCTACATTGACATGTTTATCCAGCTTTAATATAATTAACTTTATAAACCAAAGTGTGCTTAAACATGATAGTAAATTTTGTGAATAACAATTTCAGAATCCCAGAAGGGGGAGAAAAAAGGAAAAATAAGGGAAAATGCAAAGTGTAAATACTAATAATGCAAATAGCAAAAAGTAAAGGACAGTGGAAAACAAAAGGCACTAACATTGCATGTGGTTTCTTATTGCTTTCAAAATTGTAGAATATATACCAAGGCTAATGAAGAGAATAGTTTGATTATTTACCACCTGGTTTAGTTTCTCTTTTTTCACTGGAGTCCATATATCACACACAGTTGGAGTGGAACAGTAAGTATATAATTTTCTGCTGTTTAAGTACACTATTCACTATAAATTGAAAACTTTCAGCTTGCTTTAAATTTCCATACAGCCAAAGTGATCACCAGATCAGTCATCCAGAAGCATGGTGAGTTGCTTTGGAATGATATTTTCTGTTTAGTTGTCTGGTGCCTGTAAACTGCTTTTATGAAGTGGGGTGATACAGGCTTTGATCTCTTTCCTCAGAGGTGTAGTCAAATGCATGATTTTTTACAACTAGTAGTGATACAGAGTGCCTTTAATTTTTGTTGTGATCCTTACTGTATTTTTGTAGGGTGTAGTTGGCACAATCAAAAAAGCTCTAGATAAAAGTGAAATGAAATTTCACTTTCATAGATGTAGTGCATGTAGATATATAAATATACATATACATATGCAATAAAGAATAATGGAGAATTAGATATATATCTATACATATAATGAAGAATAAACATTAGCTTTGTAATTAACTCTACACAGCTTTGTAATTAACTCTACACAAAACTTTTCTGCTTAGGTATAGGATTTATATTTTTCTAATTTTCTCACTGTCCTGTTAACATGGAAGTCAACAGTGAAACCATTGGCCAGATTTGAACCAAGTGAAGAATCTTCTCAGGCCCCAGTAAGGACTTTGATTGTAAGGGAACTAGATGAATGCAAAATGTGAAATATTGCATACAGAATTCACAGTAGGTCCTAGAAGGGCAAGATACAAAATGAAGTTAGGCTTCCAGGAATACTTGATTTCATAATAATACTTCAAAGAGAGACCCCAGTCCAGACAATAAACTGAAAAACGGAAGGTAATGAAGGTGACATTTCAGAGTTAAAAACCTGAAAAAACAGAGCAATCCTTGCTTGGTGTCACATGTAATTCCCTGCTGAAGATACAGTTTTCCAGTTTGCGGAATTCCCAAAACCAACTATGCCCATGGTTTTTAGTGTTCTATTTCATTTTCCAGTGGTGATGAAAGAGAGCCAGCAGATGACATAAACAGGTGGACACTGTCATCAGTACATTCTAAAAACAGCTATCAAACTGTTTAGTCTCAAGAAAGAAAGACAGAAGATGGGTGGATTAACAGCTTTGAGAGGCAGCCGGCTCCATCTATTTCCCCAGGCTTCCTAGGGTATGGAAGGGATTGTGAAATCTCTACATGGTCAGTAGTAAGGACATGCACCACTCCAAGGTAATGAGGTCATAGAAAAAGCCTTTAATTACTTGACTCAAGGGTATTTAAGCTCTTTGGGCGGGGTTTGGGAGGTAGGATGTGACCGGGTAAGAGTTCAGGGGGAGTGGTGTGGTTTGGGGGATACAGGGGCCAGTAAGGGAATAGGAGGACCAAAAACCAGTGGAAACCCAGGAATGGGGAGTGACTGGTGATACATCCAGTAAGGTTGGGAGGGGGACGGGGCTGGATACCCAGGAAGAAAGAACAGTCTATGTTCACATATGTGGGGTTCTAGGGGTTACAATCTAAACAGGGGAAAACCCGTACATAAAAGGTGCAGGTAATGCTGGATTATAAAGTCTCTGGTCCTTTGGAAGTTGTCACAGTGCTGGTCTTGTTTCCAGTGATTTGTTTTTCCACAATGTGTAGCTTGGATGATCCTCTGTGTTTTACATGTGTGGTGGCAAAAGTCTTTCCCAACAGTGGATAAAAAGGAAGATGAGAGGGTTAAATGGAAGGAAATGTAAGAAAGGAGGGAAAACATGGGAGACTAAGTAGATCATGAAATGATGAATGCCAGAGTAAGCAAAAAGAATTTATATCCTCCCCATTGTTCAGTTTTTCCAGCTTCTGGCTTCATGTTTTGGGGCTTTCACATCAAAATGTTAATTATTTGGTAAATTATTAAAATGCAGAAATTCATCTCACCCCAGTGTTGACATTGACAAGGTAGAATGTTACACCAGCATTAGTCACCTGTTTCCTCTCTAATCAGCAAAGAGAAATGGGCATTTTTAAGGCATGATTTATCTGGCCTGTTTTAGGCACTTCCATTAGCATGAGACAAATTGTGGCATGGAAGTGCTTGCTTTTCTCCATTGCCTGGACCGTTCTCACATTACTGTTTCATGTACACGCAGCTACAATAGATCAGACCACTTAGTTCTTTTGCACCTTTGCATTTAAACAGTTCGGTGGCTTGTAATAGTTGACTCTGAGTAGCTGAGGGTTTTGGCTCACTGTCAATATTTCTCAACATTGGTAGAGTCCCAAATTATTTTTTTATTCTTCCATTTTCTGGACAAAATGAAACACTAAAAATAAAGGTATGTTTCATATACACTAAAACATTTAACACATTCTAAAGAAAACCCTTTGGTTTTAACTTTTGTCAGCTCTTGAAAATATTTTTATGGAACGACTAAAATACATTAAAAAAATCAAATCGTCTTAAAATTGAGGAGACATTACTTTTTGAAATGTTCTTTAAAACCATTTGGCAAATTTGACTTAATTTCAGCTGTGCTTAAAAAGCATTTTTGGCTAGTAAAGGATTTAGAGGGGGAAAAAATGACCAGCTCTAATGGCTAGATTAATCATGACTTTTTTTTTTTTTCCCCAAGCTTGATCCTCTTTTGCAAAAGTCTCAGTTGTACGTCTGTGAAATGATTGCCGGCCCTTGCTGTGAGTCATGGCCAAGTACCGTGCCCCAATTCGCCTGTGCAGTAGCTGGCAGCCAGGCTGTCGGCTGCAGAATGGGTCTGCCTTCTGTATGGAGCTCAGAGCCCTCCTAGGTGGGCTAATTAGGGTGCTAATTGCAGCAGAGGATGGCAGAACTGTGAGGAGGACTGGGGCCTTCAGTGCTTGGAAAAAGCAGGTTCAGGGAGTTAATCTGAAGCAGCAGAGAACATCCCCAGCCAACTGTCTCCTGTACCTGCAGTGGGGCTGGCACTGCTGCTGGGACATGTAACACCTGTAGCTGATGCTAAGAAAGAGAGGCAGCCCACAAAGCCTTCCCTTAGAAAGGAGCAGAGGCTGAGCAGGAGCTGGGCTGAGGGGGGCGATGGCAGCGGGCTGGGGAACTGCAGGGAGCCTTCGGACCACAGTGGGAATCCTTGGTTGTGATCGGAACACGCAGCAAAGATGAAACACGCCCGATGTTAAACTAGGCAGAAAGAGGCACCAGTGAATAGCCACATGACATAGTTTAGACAAAGATAAATACCTATAAGTGACTTGTCTCCGCCAGCAGCTGCTTGCTCCGGAAAACTAAACGTCTCTATTTCCCACATGCCAGCGTGACAATGAGGCGTATTTCTTTTTACTTATTCTAATCCTAATGTCCTTTGAGAAGTCACCTCTGTTTCTATTCGTATCTTTGCAAACAGGGCTAAGATGACTTTTTTTTTTCTTTTTTTTCTCCCTCCTCCCCTCCCCCATATTTTTGCCTATAACTGTTTCTGCCAGGTAAATATCATAGTGACTTATTCTTTGTGTTAAGATTTAGGCTTCCCCAGTTTTGCTGGCACTCAAGTGTTATTAGCATAATGTATTTTTAGTGAACTCTTGTCAGCAGAGCACTGTATGGATAATCAAGCACTCATTGGGGATAAATGGTAGACTTAATATTCTTATCAAGCTACTGGAGCTTAGAAGTTACCGACCCTTGTTCCACTTATATCAAAGCCACTTACAATGCTACTAGCTTGTAGCAAATTCATTTTCTGTTCGTGTCTGATTGCCTATGATGGTGCCTAGAAACAGAAAACAGAAAATGGGAAATGGGAAGGAATGAGGGTCCCTGTTGCCTGAGGCCTTAATGCGATTGCGAGATATTGATCACATTGGATACTTCAACCTAATCCTCAGTTTCACAGGCTTTGCAAAAAGTATTTCTCATAAGCATATTTTCAATTCCATTTCAACCTTAGTGATTCAGATACACTATTCTTTAAGAGGATCTATTTAATAACGGTAGTAGCTGCCAGTTAAACTAGGGATTTTATTAATTTTCTCTAGTATTTAATCTTGTCTTCTGTCCCTGTGAAAACTGGACAGTTTAGGTCAAGGTAATGCCATGGATCAAACCCAGGAGGTGCTTCTCTCTAGTGCTCTGCCTTTTCCTTAGGAAAGGCCGGGAATGGTTGCAGTGATAGTGATGTCTGCCCTGGCACTTCAGTTCACCCTGTGGTGCCTGCTGTGTCCTGCCGTATTTTCCCATTTCTGCCACAGTTTCCCCAGTCCTGCCACAGTTACCCCATTTCTGCCATTTCTGGTGCACCTTTGGCTGGGCTCCTTCAGCCCCTCCATATCGGTGTCACTGGCCACACCACATTTACTGATCTATGTGCTGGGCAGTAGGTTTGGAATGAGATTCAGTGTTCCTCTAGAAGAGAAACTACAGCCAAAGGCAAAGCAAATAATTCTTTTTGATACTAAAAGGAAGAATGCTAAAGAAAGGAACTGTGCAGGCTGATGCATACATAGAGATGCCTAAAAAATCAATTCTCTTGGAACAGCCATTAGAAATTATATAGAAATGGGAAGAACAGGTGTCTCATTCCATAATTTTTTTTTTATCTGCTTTCTGTTTGTTTCTTTCTTTTTGGTTGGTTGGATTTTTTATTTTGATTTGGAGGGGTGGTTGTTTGGTTAGCTGGTTTTATTTGGTTTGGGTTTTATTATTTATTGGGACACACAAGGAACCATATTTTTCCACTGTTCTGAGATTTTAGGCCAACTAGAAGTTGGCTTAAATTCTTACGTGGTAGGTCCAGAAAGTCTGCTCCCTTTCTGGTTGGGATTTGTATTTGTGCATATGTGCATGTGTGTGTCTGTGCATTTTTGGTCACGCACATGTGGGCACATGTGTGTGTGTGCCTTCATACATGTCTATGTGTGTCCATGACTCTGTGTGTCTGTCCATATGTGTACATGTATCTGTGTGTTTTCCAAAACCTGGGCTCTGTCCCTGCAGCTACTTGTGCTGGAGAACAGCAATTTACATTGAACTGCTGATAATCTCTGCTCATGTCTTTTCACTTACCCTTCCCAGGATGATTTATCTGTGTTCCAAAGTCACTCTTTAAGTTTGTTCATGCTTCAGTGAGATTTAAACCTATACATTTTGCAGAGAAAAAGGCTCTAGCATGAAATATTTCAAAATGTTCTGTGATGAGGATTTTTTCACGAGGCATTTCTAAAATCAGTTAATTGGTCACCAGGTGACTTAAGGTAGTTAACACAATAGCCTTAAAGGCTAGAGGACACCATACACATTTGTACTGCAGACTTTGGATGTTTCTGCTTTGTCCTAAGCAAATCTAATATTAAAAGACTGGCAAATTTTCAAATATTGATTGTGTTGCTGGTGAATGTAAGTTTGACTCTCCTACAGTAAAGTCATTCCTTTGAAAGATGGAAGAAGCACAGCAGTTATAGCCCTGTTTATTCAGGGTAAACAGCTTTTATCCAGCATTATTGTGTGCCGCTAGTTACACAGTAATCAAATAAATGTCCTAGTGATCTGAAGATAAAGATACTTTAGGAGAAATCTTAAAGGTTTCTGAGATTAAATAAGATTTAAAGAGACAAAATTACACAGTTGTGAAGTGTTCTGTCTCAAAGTTACTACTTCATCTGATCTTTATCTCAGTTTATGTAAGTGAAACAATTTCTATATAGTTTTCAGTCTGATCTTATCTTGGAAGTGAACTAAACTAAAGGAAGCTCAGTTTAAAGGAATATTTTAAGTTATCAGTGAATATTTTAATTTTATGTGATTTATGAAAGTCACAGTAAATGTATTTCCTTTCTTGATATCACTCTTTTTGAGTGATCTCAACCAGACAAATTAGTAAAACTGTTCCAAAGTACTCTGAACAAGTCACCACAGGATAAGCAAGTTACAGATTCAGTTACTTTGAAATAATTGTGTTCATGGTACTATCCAAAGCAAATAAGTAAGATAACTTACTCCTCACATTTGCTTTAGGGTAAACATTTACAAACTGAAAACTTGAGAAATTTCAGTGGAGTATCAAACACACCATGAATGCCTGGACTAGTTTACTTCACAGTAACTAATACCTGTTGTTTTACACTCACACCTCAAGCACCACTCAGGAGTCAATAAAGACCATAAACTTCTCACTTCTCAGAAAATTTCATTTCTTATTTTACCANAACTCTATGCTTCTGAGATGCATAAGAAAAATGTATTTATAGCATAGGTTCAAGATCATTGTCTCAGGAAGTTAAAAAATATTTAGAATAGCTAGGGTGTTGTTTAGTTATTCTCTTTCATCAGCCTTGATCTTTTAGAAGCAGTAATATTTCTCAAAGAAACAATTTTTCCTCTCATTGATTATGTGACATTTGGGGAACAATGATAATAATTTCTTAAGATTGTATCATGCCTTCCATCCAAATGATTCCTTAGCTTTTCACCAGTTATATACTGGATGGTGCTACAAAGAGCTACAAAACCAGGTGCCTAAGGTAAAGGACAGAAATAAACTCAGATATTTATACCTCCTTTTCACAAGACTACAGCTTTGTATTTTTTGAAGCAGCTGTGGCTCTTGACTATGATGGTGACAACTGCCACCCTTGGGAAAGGAGTGAATTTTTACGTACGTATAAAAAATCCTGCTCTCCAGTCCTGACTGAAATCCTGTGGCTGCTTAAAAGAGTCACAAAAGACTCATTAAATAATTTGAAAAAAAGACTTCTAGTATGCTGGATTTTTTAGAGTGTAGAAGCAGGTGTTGTCTGGAGAGGTACTGGTCTGTGCCTGTGGAGGGGAATTCCATCCCAGAGCCTGGTACCAACAGGATCAGCATCCATCCTCTCTACACACTTTGGCAGGAGACACAATTCCCCCTCCACATCTTGGGCTGCAAGTCTCCCCCAGGGATCAACTGTACCTGCAGCTATGAGGGGATTTCTTATCTTCAAAGCACTGCAGCATCCCAAATTTATTTCTAGAGGTAAACCCTTTCACTTAGTTACATCTTCCCCAGCATATTTCCTAGAGGTTTATTGTTCCCTTTTATGGCAGCTGAAGCATTCAGAACTTAGCTAGAAGTAATTATCTTTCATCTTTAAAGCATTCGTTGTAAGTCTGTTTCCAAATCTTTCTTACCTTTCTTCCTAGATGTTTGTTACATTACATTTCTTACCCACTCTTTCTTCTCAGATAGTAATAAAACCCAATTAAAATATTTTCTGATATTTTGAATATAAAATATACAAAAAATGGGAAGCAACTGGGGTTAGTCTATAATATTTGGTATAACCAAACTTTTCTATAAAGACTGCATATGATGATTTAACAGTGAAGTTGGCAGATTTGGTAACTATCTGCTTGGATGAAGGAGCCTTGCTTCATTTTCAAGGACTTCTATTTGTTTCTCATTAACATGTATCACTGCAGGAAGATATCCTGCAATTCCCATGCAAGGAGAAATGTGTTATTTCATCTTAAGCATGTGAAAACAGCACAACAAAGCCACCTAAACAGATACATTAAGTCTTTCCCTGTCATCCTCTAAACAGCAGTTTTCTCTTCAACGTTGTTGAAGAAAGGAAGGAAAAGAAGGAAAACAACGTTGTTTTACAGGTTGTACACAGAGAAATACCCTTTGAAATGGAACCTTTTGAAATGGTTGTCATCTTCCATTTTCAACAATGCAACTGATCTTACCAACTTGCTTTCAGGAGTTTATTTTAGAAGGACATCCAATTTTTCTATTTTCCTTAGATCACTGGGGGATAGCCTTTGTAATTCTCTCCTGCAGAAGAGATTACACAACTGCTTTTCCTGACTGGTGAACTTCTAGCTATTAAAAATTATGGTAAAATATGATTATCTCATTGTGGGCCATACTGCAGGAAGATAAAAGGGTTTGGGTTGAAATAGTTGCAAGTGAGGTAATGATGCCACAAAAAGCAGAGAGAAGGGGTTTTGGGGGCAGATGTATGCTCGTACATGCACATTTCTGCAGAATGGAAGGAACAGGGAGAAAGTGATGAAAAGGTTAAACCGGGTATATGACAAGAAAATAAAGGTCAATATTTGGGAATTTATATTTGATCATACCCTCCATTTGTGGAAGAAGATGATTTTTTTTGGTTGCTTCTATTATGACCACTTAAATAAATTTAGCATTTTATAATATTAATGCTTAATTTTATGAATAATGAAAGAAGACAAACATTGCAATATTAGCATATCATTTGACCTATGCTAAATCTGTGGTGTGGAGTGTGTGACACTTGGTTTAGACATTAGCTTTTAGTGAAGATATTTACGTGTAAATCCTCAGAAAATTTGTTATTCATTCAAAATGAGCAGAAAGTTGGTAGGAGAGAGTCTGTATGTCTCATGTATGATAAAGCAATTGAATTCCAGCTTTAGCTTACACATAAAGCTTCAACTGGCACTTCCACAATGCATGTCCCGAATTCTGTTTGATGTGTATATCAACGTCCTTCAAATACCACAAGCTAAGAAAAACACTGCTAACTGCCAGGTTTTAAAATTGTCTAGTGCTGGCTGACTGATTAAAGCTACCTTGTCTATATGCTGCTATCATTTCTGCTATTTAAAACTTATTGCCTTTTTCAGTCCCTGTTTTCAGTGCTATTATCCACCTACCCTGTTTTAACTGTGAAATAATCTACACGAGAAATTCTTTTCATGGCAGATGGGTGTTTGGGGTTTTTTTTCAGCTATTGCTATGAGTATGAAGAAGATTTGGCAGTGGATTTTATTTGTGCTCAAAAGGATGATGGATACAGTTCTATTCGTATATTCCGTATATGTTTATTCTTGCTGTTGTTTGCCAGACTATATGTTCTGTAAATGGAAAACTTAAATAGCAACAAAGTATTTAAACAGAAAATAAAGGATTATAAAGAACCGAGTTGTAATCATATGGAGTATTAGGCAGAATGTAAGGCCAGTTGCACAACTGTAACTGGTGGACAATATTCTTTTATAGGTGGAAAGAAGAGGTTGTAAATAAGTGTTTAAATATATACATTTAAGTAGAAAATAGGGTGATATTGCATAGGAACCTTTCTATTTAAATAGGAAATCAGAGATTTTGACACTTGTCATAATGTGGGAGGTTGAAATTTGCATTTGTCACAAATGTTTCCCACTTCTCAAACATCAGATTAAGCTTGAAGTATGGCTACACCTTGCATGTCTTAGGACCCATCACTCCAAATACAAACTTGCTATCTCAGTAAAACATGACAAATACGCAACCTGGTTGACACACTTGAAATAATATCACAGTGCACATGAAACATCACAGGGAGAAGCACGGTATCACATGAGCAAAAGCTCAATGACATCTGGTTTTGTGGTCTTTAAGGACGAATTTCAGCAGACCAAGAGAGCTGTTCATGTTAGCAGCTGGTAGTTCTTTATAAGACTCTTACATGCTCTTACTATTCAGGCAAATGAAGAGAGAAAATATTCTTACAAAACATTTCTATTAGAGGTAAAGGGCAGGAGGGTCAATTCTTTAATGGCTGTTTAATAACATTGAAATCATATTCTGGGATGTTTTGGTGAGCTCAAGTAACTGAATTCCCTAATATTCAAGATTCGTATCAGGTATTTTACTGGTATTTTTAGAGAAAGATTTCACCCAGCATGTATTTGTAACTCCAGTGTCTTGTAACATTCATTTTCAAACAAGGCTGTACATACTTCTTCTTAATGTGGCTCTTGTGTTTGGTTTTTGGTTTTACAAAGTCACCATCAATAACGTGTCACCCATACACCCCAGGTGTTTGGCTTTCAGAAAAAATATCTCTTTTGTACCATAATTATATAAAGTACTTGGAGAAAGCTACAGATCAAAACAAATGATGGAGATCATTATGAAATAACAGGGGGCCTCCAAAGTCTCATTGCTGTATGAAATTAATTGTGACCTCCACAACAGCCCTTCACTGAAGGAAGTTCATTTTAAATTTACCTTCTGTGAACTCTTCATGTACTCAAACAGACGAACTTCTGAAGGAAAAGGCGTGAGATGGGGTTAACAAGAGAGGGAGTGAAAGTGGTCCATGAATGGGCCTGTGTGTTAAAAGGTTAGTCACAATACGGAAAATGTTAAAAAGCTGTCTGAAGTCCAAAGAAATGTTTCTTTTGCTCTGTGTAACTGATGAAAACCACACTAAAAGCTGCAAACTTGATATGCAGCAACAGTAGAATGCATCTCTAAACATATGAAAGGCACGGGGCTGAAACTGGACAAAGCCTTTCACAGGTCTCACCTTTCAGTTTATTCTCAAGGGGATTTCTGTTTCAGAAACTGAAGGATACTTTTCCATATTAAAAAGGCCTTTTTTAACTAGTGCCTTAGTTTATTGTTGACTCATTCAAGTGGCACCCAATTGAGCAAGTGAATTTTATTTGGAAACCCACTTAGGGCTTAACAGTTTTGGCAGTATAACTTTCCTCTGGCTTTGGGAGATTTTTCTACAGCTTTTTGCCATGTAAATGTGCCCACTGAGTGATTCAGTTAGAAATTTCCATGAGAATACACCCTGACAGCAAGAGCCATAGCTATGCCCCAGCATATACTTTCACACAGGATGGGCTGAAAGGCTTTCTGGGAATCAGTAACCATGCAATCTGATTACTTAAAGCTTTTCCTTTCTGCATTAAATTTTCAAGGTGAGCATTTGTTTCTAAGTATACCTTGTTGATTTTAGCCACTGGTGGTTTGAAGCCATTTTCCCACTGATATTGTCTTGATTGACACACACTTAGGGCTTTTCCCACGTAGAACTTCAATGACGTTTTCTGTGCTGATCATGATTGTCATACTTTGTTCTTAAACAGTAGGATGTCTGTGGTTTTATTTCCTCCAAGATACCAGCCTTTCTACATTTCTGTGTAGGTCTGAGAAGTTTCTTTTACACTGTCTAGTACTTAGTAGAGACCTGTTTCTTCTAGTTGATTAATTTTGCCACAATTTTAAGGTGCTAAATGTTATTAAGACCTTATGTAGTTTGAGAGTATATGTAGTTTTGAAGTTAGTTGCAGTCCCGCTTCCTTCTTGACACTTGGTATCCTAGTTTTATCTTCCTGCGTAGAACTACTTATATGAGTAAAGTTTTCATAGATTACAGGTTTGGATACTGACTCTTTTGGGAACTGGCAGCTGTGGATATAATTGTGTGAGGAGGGATGAGGAGTTGGAAGAACTGACAGATGGAACACACTGAGAACTGCTGAGTTCAGAGGACAGAACCGAACATTTCATTTGGGGTCAGAATGGGTTGTCTGGAATGGGACAGAGAAATTTGTTTTGAAACCAACTGATTAAGGAAAGGAGAAGTGGTTTTGTTAAGAATCCCTTGATTAGTAAATGTGAGATTTGGGCTACCAGAAGTTCTTATGGAGGAGAATTACAGTTTTCTTTAGCATTTCATAATTTGGAGGAAATAAGTGATATTGACTGGGCTGCAATTTGTTGGCTAGGGTATATAAACTTAGGAGGAAAAAGATTGCCTGTTTTGAATGGGAATGGTATGCCAACTGAAAACAATCATCATAAACCGTAGTATTTCAGTTAGTTTCCAGGTGAATCTAAAGACAAGTAAATATATATCTGTTTTTCTAACTGCAGATTAGTTCATTTTGCTATTTGTTCTTCTAGAAAGCTGTACATTTGCTGCCACTTCTGATGGCTTTCCTGCTGTTTTGTTCCCTGTCAGGGCTACTTAGCCAAATCTATATCAAGACATGGCCTGTTTTGTACATAACTCGGATACTGATGTAATTCTATGCATGTATGCATGTTAAAAGTAGATAAAAAGCTGCTGCCCATCTTACTTGAGACTGAGACGTTAATGGAAACAGTCTAGAATGCCAAAGAACACTCTGCAATATGAGAAGGAGGAGACCTTCTGCAGTATATTCCTTTCAATATCATTCAGGCATAACCCAAAGGTATCTGGCTATTCTCAGAAGGTCAGTATTTAGATATGTTTGGTTCAAGTGTTTCCCTTCTCAACCACTTTAGCACATCATTCACGTAAATCTTAAAACGTTTTCAGCCATGCATGAATGTTCTCTTTGTTACTGTTGCTGAAATCGCTGAAGCAGTGTTCAACAAAGTAATGCTTACCTGAAAATAACTTGAAGTATATTTTCACTTAACCTTGTAGGAATCACAGTTTAAACCCTATATCCATGAATTTCAAGTTTTTACTCCAAGGCCTGAGTATATTCAGTCTGAATGCTTCTTCAGTCCTCTACAGAAGTGAAATTAGTGTTTGGATCCAAAACTAAACTCCATGTGCAGTTCAGACATGTTTGGATTCCTTCTTTTTTTGCTTAATGTCCACTTCCTACCATACTGACTTCCCATTCTAATTTACTACCTAACCGGATTTCCATAAGTTGTTTCCACAAACATAATTACTAAATGAGTGACACATTTATACTGATCAAGGTATCTCTCAAAATGTGTTATCGTGGTGACTGTAAGGCCAGAGACCTTCATGAGACAAAATTAGATATTTTATAGTGTTTTGAAGAGTGGTCACAGATGCATCCCATGACACTGTGTGTTTGCTTTGCTTTGCATTTTTAATTTTTTTAATGAAGGCAAATAAAACCCCTCTGTGCTTCCAGGCATAAACCATATAACACAGATTGGAGGAAGCTTTGTCTAAGGCAAGTCATTCTCTTGTTGAGCTTTTAGCCTCAGAAACTGACAAATACTGAAGAGGGGTTTCCTGGGACCCAGTCCAAGAGGAGCCACTGATAGGTCAATTAATTTATTATTTTGAATATTATTCGTACAGTTAAGGAGAAAGACCCTCATTTATGTTTGCTTCCTTTACTAAAGAGAAAAAAAAAAAAAAGAAAATATGTGGTACTTTCTTCTGGAGAAGTATTTTACAAGAGTTGTTGCCAAACCACACAACTAATAAATAAGCAAAGGAAAAGAAACATCCTGCTAATGAAAAGCTGTGCTACAAAATGTCATCAAAATGATGCTTCAGCAATGATGAATTTTGTAGTCCTATGTCCAAGGACATAAATTTTGCTTTCAACATCTACAGATTATTTGGAAGCTCTGATTTCGATTGTGAATTTAGTATTCTGACTGCTGTCACTTTCATTTCATTATTGTTATTTCGTTACAAAAAAAAAGTCTTTAGATTTGGTTTTATTTATATCTAAGTCATTAAGAAAAGTATCAGCTAACTGTGTTTCACTGAAAGTGAAATATTCTTCTCTAGTGAGCAGAGTGACAATGAACCAGTTTTTGGGGGCTTTTTTAATAGCAGAAGCTACATTTCTGTGTATTGACTCCAGTAGGATGCTGACAGCATTGCTATGACAGGAGAGATTCCAAAGAAATTAATGAAACCTTAAACAAAAAAAAAAATACCAGCTGGATTTTGAAGTTTCATGCTTCTCCCCTTCATGGATTTTTCCATCATTCTCTTTGCAACATTTATTTTGGGTAATATGGTCCATAGATGGTTTATCAGCTCTATTTCTGGTCCTCTACATTCTCTTTCCGGTGAAACCAAGTCTCATCTCTAGCAGTAAATTACCTAACTCTGTTTAATTGCCTAGGGGTGTCCTGTAGTTTTATTTTTCTTTCTCTTCTGTCCAACAAGCCCCAAAGAAAAAAAATTAATCCCTTCTCTCACTGATACCTGTGGCAGCACATTCCTGCCCTAATTTTCAGTTCATGATTGTCGCGACCTTGTTGTGGACAAATGAGATGGCACACTCCCGGGTAGGGTGAAGTAGGAATGGCAATTTATTAAAATGGAGGGTAGGCTTATATAGGGTCCAGGGAGAAGGCGCTAGAAAGGGAGTGGAACTGGAGGGTGGACTAGCCTTGTAGGGTGAAAACAGGGTGGAGCGTGACCAAACAGGGCGAACTGGGGAGGGGATAGCCATATAAGGGGATGCTGCAATGCAGCAACTCATAACCCATGAAAAACTGAGATACATCTGACCAAACCTGAACTAGGGTACAATACAAATCAGAACCACAATGTTAAGTAATTGTAATGGTATCTATAAACTATATAAATGTTAACTTCAAAAACAACAGGTAGTTGTCATCCTCCATCATGGGCCTGTATCAGCTTCTCTGTTTGACTCTTCTCTCATGGACTTGTTTCGTGCCAAGTGGTCAGGTGTCCGTTCTTCCACTGTTGGACTGTGATCATCCCAACACATGATAAGAAGTCTAGTTTGATGCTTTTCTTCAGAGCACCAAAATGTTTATCAGGAACTTATATTGCTGATTTTCTGTTGCTCCAAGCAGAAGTATTTTGCATAATCACAATTTATTTTGGGTATCTCTTATAATAATTAATTCAAAATATATTTATTGGTAGTTTCTAGGGGACAGTAATTTTTTAATACTTCAGGTAAAGTTTAAAAGCAATAATATTGTGCATTTTAAGAGATAATTTTGTAATTGCACTTAAATTCATAGTTAACAGTTTGTAAGAAGTTACAGAGGAATGGTAGATTTGTTCTGTAAACCTGCTAGGTTAATAAGTCATATAAATGTAAGGGTAATTCTTAGCTATGTATTTTAGTGTGCTGTTGTCAGGGACTCACAGAATGGCTAAGGTTGGAAGGGACCACAGTGATTCATCTGGTCCAGGCATCCTGATCAAGCAGAATCACCGCGGCTCTCATGGCACAGGATTGCCTCCAAATGGCTCTTGAGTATCTCCAGTGAGGGACACTCCACACCCTTTCTGGGCAACTTGCACAGTAAAGAAGTTCTTCCTCATGTTTAGGTGGAACTTCATGTAGAGCAGGTTCTGCCATTGCCTTTTATTATTTCTCTGTGAAAAATAAAATACCGCAATTAAATAAATCTCTGCCGAGAGTATTTTGGGAAACCTTGGCCTGCTAAGCAGTATTGTTTGTTCTTTATTTTACGCTTTGAGTGCTGTTTCCTGAGTATGGTGGATCTGCCATGGGAAACTCACTGTACAGGAGGATGGGAGAGGAAGAAGGTGCAGGAAGCTTGACACATGCATGAAAGGAGTTGGTTGCAGCTAAAGATCATATCCACAAAAGAGCTCAAAATGAGGTTTATAGTAGGGAATAAAGAGAACATTTGGAAGATCCCTCAGAACACATTCTTCTTCAGGGAAGTGTTGGGTGGACCTGCTTACTTTCTTTTTGTATGCCCTTTCCATTCTTTATGACACCTCTGTTCAGTAGTATCTGGAGACCTTCAGGCTAAGCTGCAGCCTCACTCTGTCAACTCCAGATGAGCTGCTGAACAGCTTTTTCTTGGAAATCTTGACACTGCAAAGCAGAGTATTTGCCCTGGCTGCTTGGAGATGCAAACCTTACTGATTTTAATGAAGATGCTAGCCTAGAGAAAGAGGTTTCAGGAACGGTACATGGAGTCTAAAATGTAGAGAGAAAGGACTGGCTGGGGATTAAGAACAGAAGAGAAGAGGTAAAACAGCTTGTCTATATCATGCAGGGTATGTCTTCATTGCTTTTTAAAAATAACAGCAGAAATAAACACAAAAGGAACAGCAATTTATACAGACAAACCTGAACAATCTTCAGGCTGGCAAGCTTGGACAGTGATAACTTTGCCTGTGTTCCCCTCATATTCCTTTAAAATAAGAACAAGACAATATTTCTTGGCTTTTCATAATGAGAAGTCTAGTACCATCTGATGGCTATTATATGATTCAAATAATATTGTTTTGTCTGGGACAGCAATTACAAGAGATCATCGTATATTCGAGTTTAACTTTATATGACCCCAAGCAGCTTTCAGCAAAAGCAGCAGAATCTGTAAAGACAGGCTCCACACCAGAAACAGAATAAACAAACAGAACAGTACCAGTACATAGCAGTTCACATAGCCATGGCATCCTATTGCATTTTCATCAAAACTAAAAGGGCTACAGAGAAAAAAAAGCCAAGGAAAGACGACTCTCACGAAAAACGAGAGGAGCAATAAGAAAGCAGGCTGATAAAACATTCTTAAAAATAAACTGCAACACAGATATATATCTGTGATATATATATATCTGTGCTGAAGAGGTGTGACGCTCAGGATTTTAAGAAACAGACAAGGAATAACAAATGTACAGTGTTATGCCCTGAACAAATTAATTTGTCAGGAGCTGGAAGAGTTCTCAGGTTTGGCTTTTTGTTTGGTTTTGGTTTCAGGTTTGGGAAAGAAGGTTGTTTTCACAGAAAACACAATATATGCGTAACAAGTCATCTAAATCAATGTTGTACATTGTCTTTAGGCAATTATTTTCTCTGCTATTTGTCAAAGGTAACAAGTAAATTCCAAGCAGTTTTGAACTGCTATTTTGTTGTAATTATCTTTCCCTTTTAAAAAGATACTGTGATTTATGATGCGAAATCAGTGCTTCAGGGTTACTTTCTGGCATTCATTATGTCAAAGAGAGAAACAATTAAAACCCAGGTACATAAGAGATTGGTAGATGCAAGAGTGTGCAGTGCAGCCTGAAATTAATTTGAAGACTGAAGATTTATAAATGCACTTTGTGTACTAGATCTTCTGGCTGCCATCTGAGTACAATGTATGCTTCTGCTGAAACTTCATTTCAAACTTTACCAACACTGTTTGAACAGTCTTTTAACACAGTGTGGGTGTCTGTGCGTACATGGGCACGTCTGTGTGTACACGGGCATGTCTGTGTGGTCTGCTCTCTGCCAGGGAGCAAATTCATATGATATAGGAAGGTTAATGGTGCTCCACAAAGTGTGGTTCAAGGGGAACAACATTAATATTGCTGTCTAGGGATGTGAAAATAATGCACAGCAATAAGAGATACTGAAAATTAGCGATTGAATCTGCTCTTAGGGTTATGTTTTCTGAGTTTCTCCGTTTGGAAGGGACCAGCTGTGTGATTGCCATTAGTAGCCCTTAAGAATTTTTACAGCTTCTGGATTACTGCCAGCATAAATCCCACTGGAAATGCTGTAGCTGTCATCAGCATCCTAGCCTATAATATCCATACTAGTTTGCTTTTTCCACTTGACTCACCTTCTTTGTCATTCTGGGTACATGGCACCACTGTCAAACTGCAGTCTTACAAAAATAAGGGAGGCCACAGACTTCCTTTCATTGCCTTTGCTTGACTTAGAATATTCTCCAATTTGGAGTTTAGGGGCATGACATTAGCCATATGTCAGTAGTCTTTATTTTCACAAAAATGCCCTTCTTTTTCTTTTTTCTTTTTTCTTTTTTTTTTAACAGAGGTGAGAACAATGAATAGTTTTGAAAACTTCTTTTTTTTTTTCCCCTGAAATACTTGTCATATTGTGAATAGGTCAGAATAAATAAAAGCAAGCCCTATTTTGACTAAAAGAAATATCTTCTCTCTCTTATTGCATTCCCACTTTTTTTTCTTGCCATTGGATACAGAGCTATTCTAGGGAGCTCTAGCCTCCAAAAGCATAATTAATCAGTTGTTGTAGACAACCTTGCTTCAAGTGGTATGGCAGGGCCCAGTGACTTCTGAATCTGACTGATTTATTCTATTATTCTGTTTCTAACTTCACTGAGAATACAGGTTGTGATGTTCTTACTGATGATTTTCTCTGTTCTGTTAAGAAGTACATTTTTGTATTCCACCTTAGCTTTATACACTTACACATTTTAGGAGAGAAACTTAGGGTTTAAATATGCTAGTCAAAAATAACACAATACTTTTCCTCTGTCAAGTATCCTGAAGAGGTTTTGGATAATTTGGAGAGCAGTCAAAAGAAACTACATGTGCATTTCAAACATCACGTTGGTTCCCTTCTCCATACAAGTCATCACTAAAATAATTTTGTACATATCTGTACATCTTATCATTAATTTTTGATGGGTACAGTTGGTAGCCTGCACATTTCTGTACCCTTGAATCCATTACTAATCAGTATATACTCACTGATTATACAAGCTGCTTTTCATAAACTCCAGGACAGCTTTGAGAACTGATGACATCAAAACGAAGCAAAGCATTTCATTTTGATGTCAGCTTGTTGGATCAGTGTTCTGTACTTGTCTAAACCAGGCTCCTTTTTGTCCAAGTTTTAGTATTCTCTGCTTTTCTTTATTTAAAAGAGTATCAGCAGTAGAATGATCTCAGAAGTCATACTGGTACATAATGCATTCCATATTCTAAGCTCAAAGAAGGATATTATTTTACTAATTTTAATAAATTTGGGTCAGACTTTTGCCTTACCTTGGTATCATGTTGGATACAAGAAAAAGACTGCTGTGTCCAATTATATTAGACTTGCATAATGATGATAGACGATTGGCATCTGCTTTTTAGAGCACTGAGTGCAGGCAAAAAACCTCACCTCCTTTTCCATATTTAATATTTGACTGTCTGATTTCTTTATTCTGATCTTTGGTTAAGAGATCCTTGATGTTTCTTGTAGATGGATTTGCGCAGTGAAGAGATCATTTGCATTGTAATTCAGGTCAGCAATGGGTTGGATTGTTTTCTTGCATTATGTGACCAAGTGTTTGAAGAGACTGGACTGCCATTCATAAGGTAGCACAGGTTTTCTTTCTATCGTTGGGACTTGTCACATAAAATTTACGTGTTTGAAATTAATGTTTGCTCTAGATCTCAACCAGAAAGTATAAGGCAATATGCCAGGCAGACAGTAGCATTTGGCATTACATCAGTTCTAAAACTTTCTCTCTTCCTATGGTTTTTAAGCATAAATGACCAAGTTCACTTTATAAATATTTTGTTGAGCATAGTCTATATGGCAATATCAGCCATACAGCTGGATAACATACAAATTCTTGGTGAACCCTATTGCCCTATTCTCTATTCTTGTAATTTTATTTTTTGGTTTGCAATTTTAAATGATCTTCCAATATTTTCAGTCCCTGTGGAATGTGTCCAGGTGAGTGTATTAATTCTACTTTTGTTCATATTCCTCTCTTGCCTCTGCTCTGCTTTGACTGAGAGAACACCACTTCAAGCACCATTTCATCCTTGTGAATATCTGTCTGCAACTCAGCCGACACTCCAGAAATCCTTTATCTTTCCATATTTTTTTCTGACTGAAGGTAGTTTCTGCTCTATGTTGCTCTAACTTGCTCTTTTCCTAGCCTGTTTCACTTAGACTTCAGCTTGAGGCTTTGTCTTTCTCCTGTGATCTTGTCTTGTGCCATGGATCATAAATGTCCATTTTGATACAGGCACTAACTCCTGCTTGAGTATGGCTCTCTAGAGATTCCAATCTCTTTATTTAATGTATGGCTCAAAAAAAAAAAGTGGTAAAGAATTCTGACAAGTGCTCCTAATTCCATTTTCTTTGGTAAGACATGTACCTCTTCTTTCATGAACATAATTGAACGCTAAACTGTACCATCTCACACCACTAGGAAATTTCAGAGGAAGATAGTCCCTGGGGTCCCCTCCTAATAAAAATTTCTCTCAACTAAGGACTTATTAATCAAAGCTTAGAGAATATGAAACTATGGAAGCCCTTAACACTGAAAGACAGTCTGTTTTTAATTATTTGGAAATAATTTTAATTTTTTATGGTTGGAAATACAGATGATAATTCAAGCAGAAAATGAAAGGTGAATACAGCCATATTATGCAACAATGAAAACTGAGCTTGGGTGTTATTTCCCAGTGAAGTATATATACACACATGCCTGACTACACAATTGCGATTTCCCTTCAGTTTGTGTGCGTATCAGTCTCGTGTGTACATCTTTCTCTCACTTTTCTTAACAGATAAGCAGTTCCAGTTCAGGGTGATACCATTTTATTGCGTATCACGAATGGGAGGACAAAAACCAGTGAATGCCATTCACTGAAATAATATTTACTTTGTCAGTTTGAATAACATCTGCACTTGTTTCTTCGATCTTTCTACCAGTGTTTGACCTCCATTTCCTCTCCTATCTCTGATGATTATGAGTTATTATTTAAGCTCTAAACACAAAAGTCTATTACTGTTTTTGACCTTGGTCATTCATGTATCTTCTGTATCAAGGTCTCGCACTTACCTGTCTTCTCATAAATTAAACTGGATTTCATATTTATCAGCTAGTCAGAAATATTGCTACAGCACAACTGGCTCTTGACTTTTGACAGACATTAAATAATGCCTAATGAAAAAGGCAAGCCATTTCTACAAAAGACAATATGAAATATGTTCAATTATAGAAGCTCTCTGTTTTTCTACCTTTACCTTTTGGATCCCTTCCTATGAATTTGATGTAGGTCCTCTGAACAAAGAAAATGCATAACTTTTACAGAAGCAACAATCTAGTAAAAATGTACAACAACCAGGTAATTCTCAAAATTCAACATCAGGTCTAGGCTATTGGAAGTAGGTTTTCCTGCTGTTATTATTTCTGGACCTGGAAGCACATTTCCAAAAAAGCAGACGTCAGCCTTAAAGTTATGTCAAAAACCAGAGCCTTTGTACCAGTTGGACTAGTCTAGATTGTCATGGAGCTATATGACAGGAGGGCAAATGGACAGAGGGAATAGGTCAAGGAAGTTTTCTAAACTTTGAAGGTGAAGTGCATGAAAATTTAGAAATGTCCATCCTCAGAGAGATCTTCTTGATAAAGAGGAATATGACTGTTGTTGTGGGAGAGGCATCAGACGAAAGACAAGCTGTACAGAGGAAACTTCAGGCATGTAAACCCAGACATTTTCAGACAGGTCTGCACTATACACGTCTGCACTCTCCCCTCCGGGGATCAAGTGGCTTGGATATTAGGATACAGACCTGTTCCCTGGATTGAACTCGCCCAGGCAGAGGAAGCTGTGAGCCTAAGTCATCTCTAATTCTGTCACAGGTATGTGAGAGAGGCCCCATGAACAACACCACTTCACCTCCCTGTCCTCCCTGTCTCCCAGCTCCTAAAGTGGCAGAGAAACATCTAAGCAATATTAAGTAATGAGATCTGGAAATTGGCATTAGTCCCAAATCAAATTTTTGTATCAGATTTATACAAGTAGCTTCCCTTCTTGGTTTATGAAGGAAGTATGTACAGTTGATGGTTTCTCAGGACAGCAGATAGCTGTTCTGCTCTACTTGCAATGTGCAAGTAATCTACTTCTAAAGGTTTATTCTGAAAAATCACCCATCCTCTTCTTGAAGTTCCTTAGAACAGGTTTGTAATGTTCATGTGAATGATTGAAAGCCACCTTTTGAGCATGCTAATGTGATTTCATACATTAAACTGTCTCCTAATAGCAGTAGAACTGTGTTTTCTGTCATCCAGGGTTTATACATTTGCTCTAATAATTATAAGAGCAGGCCATTTTCTAGATAATTGCAAACATTCTCAATTCACATTTAAGTTTATGCATAAGAACATTATATGTACTGTAAATTTTATGCATTATGAAAGATGCAGGATTAGTCTGATATGTATCTTTTATGCACAACCATTGATTGATGTGCCAGAGACTAATAAATCATGTCTGAGGAGTTTCACTGCAATCTGATTCCCATTCATTTGCATACGACTTCATTTTCTGAGCAGTGTGAGAGTGCAACTATTTCTCAGTAGCATTAAATTGACCTAAATCTGGCATGGAGACGTTAATTCTAGGAGGTGACAGAGCAGAAGTATATAAGCACCACTGACAGTACTGAGAAGACTCAGACATATCTCTGTGTGGTGCAAATGATTTTGTAAATAATACAACACCATCTGAAGAATAAAGCATAATTTTGCTATTATAAAATTAAAGAATACTTTTAATCTTAATCTCTGAATCCTGATGCTATGTCCAGCTGTAAAGATGTTATGGTATGGTTTATAAAGTACTAAGATGCTGTAGTAAAAATAAAATCAGAAAAATACACAGGGCAATTAGCATTTCTGATTTCGGGGAAGGATTGGTCAAGGTGCAGTAAATAAATCTTATACACATGGATTGGGCAATAATGATAAAAGCTGTGAACACTGTAGCAAACAGGACTCACAGGGAAAAAAAGAAAAATGTGGTTGTGCAAATTAGACTGTGTTGTATAATTTATGCCAAAATACCTGAAATTTTCACCAGTAGTTTATATTATTTTTATTTTTGAGACTTTAAACATTTCATCCTAAAACTTTAATGAGGTGTTTGTTTTTTGGTTTTGTTTTTTTGTTTGTTGTTTTTTTGTGTGTTTTGTTTTATTTTTCAGTGATTTAGTGGGGGGAAAAAAATTGACAAAAGCATCTTTTAGACATTCAGTTTTAAGTCACTTTGACTGGTCTGACTCCTGTAGCCAACAAAGAGATAGAGGTAACAAATGAGAGAATCCTCCAGAAGTTATTTCAGTGCATTTATGTTAGAACTAGGTTACTTTAGCACCTAAAGTCTCATGTGATTCTATTGAATGTGTTTGAATTGTACATTTAGAATGACTTCATTTTAGTAGATTTTCTCTTCACTGTAAACAGCTCTGTGATATCTCCCATATTGTGCAATTTATGCCAAAATACTTATTAATGCAGAAAACTTCCAGAGAGGTTAGCACTAATGATAACACTTTATTTATTAATACAATAATATGTAGCTTATTATATGAACTAATAGAAATAAGTTAAAAGTTGGTATAGAAAGTGATTAAAACTAAATCACTTTAATAACAAGAAGGTTCTTATAACTATACTTGTAATTTATGCTGCAAATGGTATCTTTAATAATTATATGAAAAGCTAGAAATGGTTAAATTGTTAAGTATCCATGAGGATAGGTCCATATCTTTGCAGAAAAGCTGCTAAAGCTAAAATCTGCTTTGAGAGAAGACTTTGTAATGCTGTGCCTGGAGGGTCAGTGAGTAACAGGAACCATAGTTATGAAGTCCATTTCTAAGGCCATGGTGTCCAGCTTTCACATAAAAGAGTGTTCATTTAACTGAATGAAATGGCTGTACATCCTAAACCTTTAAATCTGTACCACATTTTCAAAGGTGAATAACGTGTCACGTATTTCTAATGGTCACTACTAGCAAAGGGAACTTAGATGCTGCTCTGAGCAACTGCAAACTCAGTTATGCCAGACAGCAAGTTTGCCACTGTACTACTCTCCTATAGCTTTATTTAAGCGCTCACAGTTTTCAAGGCATCTCATTTAAGCACAACATGCTTTGAGCTAGAGCTGACATTCTAACTACTGGCAAATATCTATTCTGCACTGAGGTTTCCTTCTTTCTTTTTCCTGCCTCTCCTTGTACATAACAGTCTTAAGACTGGAGTAATTCAGTTGTCAAATTTAAGCATGAAAGTTAAAAAATAGACATCAGTTCATGTTTTTTGAATGTTTTAAGGCTATGACTGAGCAGAGTTTGGACAACAGCTGCAATTTCACTGTAAGGATCAATTCAGTGTTGTCCACTGTCACGATGAACAGGAAGTGAGTTAAACTTAATGCAATAGTAAGGAAAATAAATTATCTGAAATAACTATTCATGCTCACCCCACTGCAGTTTCATTTCTGACATTTGGTTCTGTTCAGACAACTGCTGGAAGTGTAGCTCATTTTCTTTGCTAATTTAATTTTGACCTGTAAAAAGCAGCCGTCCCTCACCTTGCTAAACTCTGCACTGTTTTACATATGTTCATGCCCCCCCCTTTTCTGAACGAGAGATAGCAGAGTTTGCTAACAAAGAGGATACTCTCTGCCTTGCCCTTCATCAAAACACTGTGGCCAGTGAATTTTCCTTTTTTATTTTATTTTTTTTTTCACATTATAACCATGCAATCCTTCTTTCTGGCTTTCAGCACAGCAAGTCAGACCATATTACCTCTCCCTAAGGAAAATTTCCAGTTCTTTGTACTTGCTACCTAGATGTTTAGCACCAATGAATAAGACATTAATTTTCTTGTTCTTTTCCACATCTATACAAATCGTATATATCACCTTGAGTCTGACACATTTGTCTTCCCTCCTGCTAACATAGTTAGCAGGTGATGTTTAAGAAGAAAAACATGAACTGTAGGACAGAAACCACCAAGTACAACTTGTACTTACACAGATTATGGCAAGAATGGACGACATGATTACTGCAAAGAATCTGAAGAAAAAACATATGGAGAGTAAATCTTCTTCCTGTGCTTTTTTTTCCCAGGCCCACATTTTCCTTGAAGGCTGAAGAATGGGGAAGAAACATGGCTGGTTGTCTATTTAGCAGTTTCATGAGAGGAGCTACTACAGCTCTAGTTCCTTAGGCTCTCAGCTACCCTGAGTTTCAGTGGTACATGATTAGTGACACTGTGGTTACTGGAAATGCACTACACAGACCCACTCACATCGTAAAATCTGGAACAAGGTTCAGAAACTCCTGATATATTCTGTTCCTTGGTGGAGGAATACGTTATGGGCACAATTTCATGTAATTTGTTTACAGTCTGTCCCTGCTTGTTGCTCATGTAGTTTTCCTGCACTGGAAAGCCATCATGACTACAGTAAAGAAATAGGCAAGGAGGCAGCACTTCCTTCAGCAGCAGGTGAGAAAGGACCTGGAGATACAAAGAAACATCAGGAATATGTGGAGGAACTCAGAAAGAAAAAAAAATAAATTAAAAAGAAGAGAGCTGGTATCATTTTCCAGACCAGTAAAAGCTTAATTTAACCCACTGCCTATAAAGAGGGCAATATTTTATTACAGAAATACATGCTTGAAAGGTGAGTAGAAAAGTGTTGTCTCCAATTTACACCTAGGGCAGAGAAAGGTGACAATAGTTGTCAGAGATCACAGTATGTGTGACAGGAGGAGTCTTGCTTTTCTTTGATAGACTATCCTAAGCTGTTAAGAAAAGTAAACTCCAGGAATTCAGTCATCTGATGGAAAAGGATACCAGAAATCCTTACTTTAAACTAGATAACACAGCTCAAATGTCACACATTGCAGACTTGCAGTGAAGTGCTCTGAAATGAGATGCAGTCTGGAATTGTTAACAGGAAATATTCGGCAAGTGCATTTATGAGAATCATAAATAACTCACAACCAGGGAGGAGGGAGCGAAATTAACCAAATCAGCAATTCATTATGAATTATTTGCTGGCTCTTAAAGAAGAATAACAAGGATCAGGGTCTCCTCCTGTCTCAACAGAGAGGTGAAGTGTGGTCAGTCAGCACAGACAGCCTGGGGGATGGGAGCAGTAACAAGAGCAGAAGCTGTCAGGGCGCTATTGCAGCCTGGTTTCCTTGTCTGGGACATGGAGAAATACCCAGAAAAATGGAGGAGGAATGAAGCAAAAAAAGAAAGGTGAAAACAGCAAACCAACAAGTAAAACTCAAAGTCAGACCAAACCCCTAGGAATTATTTTCAAATATTAAGGAGTTTTCTTTTGTGAATTTTTTTGCTGACCTTTTAGCTTAGTGTCCTTTCCCTTTGTGAACTCCAGGAGGGAATGCTCAGACTAAGTATTCTTCTGCCCCTTGCTTTTTTGACAGCTGGGGTAACATTCCTTCAAAATAAATGTTGGGAAAGGAGTTGTTGCTTGCTGTATATATTATGACAAGTCCTATAAATGTGGTGGTGAACTTTTCTGATATCCAGTCCATGTCCTTTATCTTTGCCTGATCATTCAGTCTATCTGTAAAAATCATTGTCTTACCCACTTTTTCCTGCAGAGTTAAGTTCAAGTCTGTAGCAAATTGATTTGTATGTTAACCATATACCCTCTGCAGAGTTCCACTCACTAGAGGTCTATAATCCTGAAGCTACCATGTACTACAGCTGATTTAAAAAAGAAAACTGAAAAACTAAAATACTGGAAGTTGATCATAACCCTAATATTTTTTTTCTAATTTTATCCTTACATTAACATAATTTAAAATATTTTCTTCAATTACATCCATATTCTGAAGGAGACTCCATTCTTGATATAAAATCAGCAAGAGGTGGAGGGTCCAACATTTTCACTTCTAATTTTCATTAATTTTTACCTTTAGAGCTGAAAATATATACCATCATTTTTAATTTTAATTTTCAGTTTCAGTTTTCAGTCATCAATTCTTTCTATACTTCTTTTTTTCCCCCCAGTACATTGAAGAATTCTTTGTTCCCTGGTGTTTTTTCGCTATGCATATGGTTATAAACCATTATCAAATCACCTTTCAATCTTCCTTTTATTAGCTTAACAAAGTGCTTTAAATTTCTCACTGTAAGTCATTAAGTCTCCAGCCATTAAATACTTTTTATGGCTTTTTTTAACATCCTCACCAACATCCTTTAAAAACATGGAGGCCAGAACAGCACAGGGTATTGCAATAACAATCACACAGGGGTAAGCTCACCTCCCTCTACTTTTGTGTTTGTACACCCATGGATAGCATTAACCCTTTTCCCACACTACTGCAAAAAACCTTTTGGAGTCATATATCCGCCATGACCCCTAAATTCCTTTCAGAGTCACTGCTTTTCAAAGCAAACTACTCCTTTCTCTAGGCTTAACTTGTATTTCTCAGTCTGTTATCTGGCATTTGGTGAGACAGAAAAACATTTTGATTGAAGGGTACCCATTTGCCAAGTAGAGTTGCTCCTGCAGTCTTTTTTTTTTTCCCCCATGCCATCAGTCCTCACCTCTTCTGCAAGATTATCAGAAGTGATTTTTTATTCACTGCCGTATAGTTGCTGTAAAAGTTTTCAAAGTTTGCTGCTAAGATATTTCTCAAGTCTCAGGCAATACAAGCAGGGACAGGTTGGCACTCACAGACTGTGAGTTTTGTTTCAGTCATATGCGAGGTATATTCTCACAAATGCCTCCAACACAACCCCAAAATATGTCTCTACTTTCCACACAGCTAAGTGAAGAAAAACAGAACAATACTGCTGAAGGAAAATGGCATAGAAAAGCCAGTGGGCTTGCTCAAAATTATGCTCAAAAATGAGGAATGGAACTCCCATTTCTATGTTTTACTATTTGTACTTCTTGCCTAACCAGCCATAGCGTGTCTAGAATTTTTCCCTCTTTCTCTCTGTGTGTTTTCCCTTCTCCTCAGACATGGTGGTGGTGGTGGTGGGGAACAGGACAAAAAAAATTGCAATTTTATTTTCATCTGTCTGTCTTTCTAAAGGGGGTATGCTACCTGAGTCAGAATTTACAGTCAGTAGGAGTTGTATGCTTAAATTCTGTAAGTTGCTTTAGTAGACTGTGTAAATAAGTAACTAATAAGTCACTCCTTCTGCCTGTAAAAGAACATTTTTTTGTCTGGTCTTTTAGAAGAATTTAGATGCATTTGCTAGTGGTCCCTTTGTGATAATTGTGGAGTTCTTTTTGTGTTTGAGTTCTCTGGTCCACAGCAAAATAGACTAGTTTGAATACAAGGCTGTCAGGAGGTGTGTGGATGTTCAAGAGCTGCCTGCACCAGTGTCAGAGGTGTCTTCACAGACAATGAGTGTAAAGGTTATGAAAAGATGAAACATCTGACTGGGTGCCATATCTGCTGGGAGATTTATGGACAAAAAGTAGAAAAGTTCCTGGGGAGGATGAATCATTCAAGGCCAGCAAAGGGGTAGGTTAACCTCTGAGAGGAGGTCCTAGGGGAAGAAAGGCAGACCTGTCTAAATGATGGGGCAGATATCCCAATGGGATTAGAGTGCCAGGCTCAGAAACAAAGAGGCTAAGATTAGATTTGGTGCTTGTGGTTTCCCCCTCCAGTATTGACTTCATTAAAACTGCAGGAACTGATTCAGTGTGTGGAAGTTACATGACCTTGAGGTCACACAATAAGCTTGTTTCATAAGTCATACACAGTTTCCATCTCTGCTTTCTTATTCACTTTCTCTCTTGCTCTCCCCCCTTCGGCACACGCTTTGTAGCCTCCAGTCCCAGACTTTTCCTTTGAGACCTTTATCATGTCTCACTGTCCTCCTCTTCCAGACTTGTCCCACCATCAGTAACCTTACAGGGCCACATTCTTCTCCCATTGCACCCTAATTGCACAGTCCTTTCCACCCGAGGCTGCCTTTCCAGTCTCTGTCTCTCCCTGTGTGACCCTGGGATCCTTACTCTCGGACTATTGCTGGACTATACCTCCTGTGTATTTGGATCCGGGAGTTTCTTACTGCAAAACCCTGGAGTCCTTGTCAGGATGTCACTGAGAAAAACAGACTCTCAGATTTTGGGCATCTGCTGAACTTGGCATGACCTGAAGCATCTCAGAAAACAGTTGTAGGGAAAGTCATTCTTATCCCTGGCTGGAGCACTGCCAGCATAGATGGTATCCTTTGGGAATATATAGCTACTAAAACATTTCACAAATCACTGCCAAGCATGCACAAACTGTGATTTGCCAAAGATATAACAAGTTTGAATAGATGTTTACAGGTAAGGCAAATCTTTGACGAAGGCCACCCTAACTAATTTCCAATTCCAAATTATAAGAACGCTAGTATTTTTCAAATAATATATTTTCTTTTTCTAAAAAAACCCCATGGCTTTGGAACACCTGTGCTTTGCCTGATGCAGAAAAGGCAAGTAAAATTTTCTAAAGGAGTGATAAAATCAGTTTGCCTAAACTCAATCTGACCATGCAATAACAATTTTGAAACAAGACAGAAAAAACCCCAGCATTTCAGGATAAAATGAGTTACATCTTTCATTTTGTATATCCTTCAGTACAACTAGCTATTTGAAATTATGCAGGGAACCAGAATTAACACACTTGGCTGCTGAAGAAAAAATAAACCCTACACACAAATCACAAATCAATGGTATTTTCCATAATATCTCTGAATGCTGACAAATCACAGCTCCATGGCATCCTCCATAATCCAGCGGTGCCACATTGTTCCAGCACTGCCTCCCAGGGTCACTGATTCAAACTTTCTGCAGCAAAGAGGCTTTTCTTAGAGCTCTTCTACCCAAACACTGACAGCTTCAAGGCCTGGCTAGTTTTTTTATGCAAGATTTTAAGTTCCAAATCTCTATCTATATCATGTATCTCTTCCCCTTTCGGTGGAGGCTGGGTTTTGTTCTCCTGGATTTATTATTTGCTCTATAACTGTTTTAACTGCATTTCTAATCTGTTAAGTCATATCTTCTGCAAATACAATCTACATTGATCTAGAATTCAATTCTTCTTAATTTGGTTTCTGATACTATTGTATGAAAACATTTGCACAGGCAATTTAGAATGTATTACAAAAGGATGAGGTATCAAGTCCGATATTTCTTTTGTTGAATAGATAAATCTTTATTTTGTTCTCTTAAATTTTCTTAATGATAAAACAATCTGTATTACCAAGGGATATTAAAGAATTAGTTTTGAATACCATTCTTTCCACGGTTATGTTATTGTTTCCCTCTCAATCTATTTATATAGGGTATTTACAGGCAGCTTTATTTTTAAATATTTAGAGGCTTGATATAGCTGTTCTGATTTTTTACCCCAAATCTCTATGAAGTAATGCCTAAAATTCATTGTATGGCAAGTGATACAACACTTAAACTCTAAGAAATCCCAATTCTAAACCTTTGCATAAGGCTAGCTATGGAAAAAGCAGTAAATCCATAATAAATATATAGATTTCAAACTATGTTTTCAGAGCTGGAAGACTTACATGAGAAAACAGTGTTTGGCTTTTTGATTTCTGTTAACTACTTGTATTTGCCAATGTGATCATTACTCCAAACTTGTAGTTGGAAATAAAAATTCTCAAGGTTGAGTCCACTGCAGTTATAAATCATCAGAGTTTAAGAAGTCTCCCAAGTAATAAGTGTACATTAAATTCACTGTATAAGTAATGCTAGACATGGAAATGGTGCATTTTCTAAAGTCCATTTAAATAACCTAACAGCCTGAGAGGAAACAGAAAAATCAAGGATGTACCTTGGTATATGGTATGGTCTATTAGAGATCTACAATAGACCACCAATTTAAATTTTTAAAAGTAGGTTGTGTCCAGGGATGTAAAGAAAGAGATTGCTAGGGTATAGAATAGCCCTCAGCTTGTCACCTTGGAGAGCAGTTTGAAAGCTGATTCACTTTGTTGTTTGGCAAAGCAAAATTTAAATAAAATATAACTTTAACAAAGTTAAAATGTGTAGATCTTCCCCTATAACTAGCATGTACTTAAACAGATTTTCTGTGATGAAATTTAACTCTGCACAGTCAGTAAGTAGAATATATGCACAATACATAAAGATCTTTCCTCAAAATTCTGTGACCAAGTTGTTCTGAGGGTTCAAGTTTTCATTATTCGTTTAAAATTTTGATTTTCCTTGAACTGCAATATATATGCAACATAGCCACCCATTATTTCATTTTGATAAGCACAAACCCAGTGCAATGTATAACAACAGAATGTTCTTCATTAATCAAATTTTGGAAAGTAACAGAAAGTATACTAAAAAAGGAACAAAAATTACTGTATCTTCTAATCAAACCTCCATGCATCAGACTTTCAGAGGTTTATTCCAGTAAACCTGGAGCTTGTAGCAACACTTTCTAAAGTTTGTTTCTCCTGAGATTTAGCTGCATCACATTTCCTCTATGGCTAAAGAAGTCTAGTTGTCTGAAGGACATCTGATTTTTCTCCACTATTGCAACTACCAGAAAATGAGGCCATCAAAGCTTGTGAGTCAACAGCTTCCACCACTATTTCCTGACATGTTTTAATATGTGCTTGGCTGCCCTTGGTCCTTTGGACCATTTCAGCTTTTAGGGATCATTGAAACAATACAGTTCCTTGGGCTCATACCATTTTCATGGGGTTTTTTTCAGTTTGATATTAAGGGTTAGACTCTCACCATCTCTATAGCAACTTAGGATACCCTATAGACAAAATTAACTGCCAGGTTCTCTGTCAAGTTTGAATCTTCAACTCTGTGCAGCTGGGGTGGTGAGAAGTTGCCAGATTGCAGGAAATAATTATAGTAAAATTTCACAAAAATGCAAATATGTAAACCAAAGCTAATTAAAACAGAGTAATGATCATAGTAATTGACCCTTACAGGACTCATACAGTATGGACTTCAAATGGGAAAATAAATGCAACCAGGCGATGGTGATGGTGATGAGACAGTACATGTAATTCCATGATAACCTCCCCCTTTTTCTGCATCTCATTTTAGTTGTCTGAACACATGACAGACTTTGTGCTTCAGGAGTGCTTACAAAGAATTAAAGCCCCAAATCCTCATTGTAGGTTTTTTGGGGGTCATCTTGGGGGGTTTTGAGCAGATTAAGAAGAAAATTAGCACCTCAATCTTTCACAAGCAATTGTGAAAGATTCTGGGCTGATCTGAGCTTGTTTGAAGCACAGTTTTTTCTTTCACCTATCAATTAAGGATACTGAATAATCTTTGCCCTTGCTTAGGCTGCTGTGCTTCATTCCTACTTTGAGCTCAGTAATCCAACAGAAATAAATCCACATCCTATTCCCATTGTTTAGTGAGTTAAAGTGACTCACACAGTGGTCCATAAGTGGCAAAAGCTGACTGGCATGGCTCTATAGCCTCAGGATATGGTGGAAAAGGACTTTTCTACCTTCTGGTGACAGCAAACTATGAGATCACATCTGCCAAAAAAAATGGGTTTGTGCAAAGTACACAGAGCCTTTTTGACAAACTGACTGTAGAAAGAGCTCCACAGCCAGTACTTTTGCTTTTCAGCTAGAAGTTGTGTGGTATTTTTAGGAAGAATGTAGCAGCGCTCCAGAAATATTCTGGGTCTAACAAAGAAACTCTCCAGTTTTTGACCTCTGGAGTTCTCTGTATGGTATCCTTAAAATTAAGTGGGTCATCTAAGAATTTGGAAGGCTTAACATCATCAGAAGTGATGCTGCTTATCCTACAGTGGGGGTAGAAACCCAGTGTAACTAGTTAATAGCAAAATATGAGTTGCAGGATGTGACACTTCGACCCAAGGTGACTGGTTCCTCACATCTCTGCCTCTTAACATACAAGGGTAGTGCAAACAGGATGCTGTGCAGAACTTCTCCAGTAAAGAAATGAAAGGTTTCAGTGAAATAAAATGCTGTCTTGAAAGAGGAGTGCTTTAAATACCCTACTGATGAGGGATAAAATCACAGAATAAAATGATATGGACTTTAGCTAGCAGTGTTATTTATTAAGGATTTTAAAAACAGGAAAAAAAAAGGGAAAAAAGAAAGAAATGCTGTGACTTGGCTGAATAGAACATGCTAAATGAGCTTTTTTTATTAGTTAATCTGTCTTTGCAAGTGATATTTGGTAGTTAAATGAATGGTGAAAGATACAAGGTCTACACGGAAAGACTTAGAAAATAATGAGAGGGGCAACAGAGCTCCACTTAAAACTCCATTTAACTGGCTACAGATTAAACTTTGTTTACAACAGCAGGGATCTGCCCTAAACAAAGCTTCCAAAATACGGCCACAAAGCATAAAACCTTAAATAATTTAAGAGGTTATTATTATATTAATGTGGGGGAAATAAGTTCACATATTTAAATGTTAGAATTGCATAGCTGAGTCCTTGTCTGAGACTTTGGAAGCACATGCGTTTCAAAGATCTTGTGGATTAACACAATTCAGTAGTCTAATGATAATTTCTGAGGTCCTGTCTGGATTCACAGGTCTTTATTTAAAGGTGGGCTTGTTCTGAATCCTCTGTTTACAGATACAGTCTGTGGTTTCCTGCCTCCTGTAGAAAGAAAAAAAAAAGTCACAATAATTTAAAAGGTATCATCTCTGTTTTTGTTTTTCTTTCTCCTTGCTTACAGGATTAGACTAATAGAAAGTTTATCTTATTTAAATCAACAAATTTTGTGCATTATTTTTATCAGAATAGTCAGCAAAGCACTGCAATAAGTTTCTGCAGCCTGATTTCTGACATGCAAATATTGAGAATTCATGTTTATTTAATTGCAGAGAAAGGAATGTTTTGTCATTTCTCTCTAGGAAAGCAAGAACCAACATAGAAATGCGACAGGCTATAAATTTGATATGATGTCTTGTACTGCAATTTTTTATTTATCCTCATGGGACTCTTTGAGCTTTCCCAGATCTACCTTTTACCACAGTGTTGCCTGATGGTCTTCATCAACTTTTAAAAACAGAATTGTTACAAACGGGAGCTTACAGTGGCAGCCCCAGTTTATTTTATGCAATGCAGCCACATAATAATTGTATTACATAAGTCTGGCAGCATTTCACAGCTGTGCTAAGTCATGCTAATGGGTGGTATCCAGTTGCTAATGTTGAAAACTGCTTCTACACAGAAGCTGATTGAATAGGTTGGCTCACTAGCAAAGGCTCACTCCTTTCTTTCATTTTTTAAAGAGACGCCTTACATTACCTAATTTGTATGTTTGATGAAAAGTTTCAATAAAGGGTGGATAAAGTGGTATGGGATGAAATCTGAGTATTCATTGAAAAAAACCAAAAACCAAAAAAAAAAAATAAAAAAACACAAATTAAATTTTCCATATACATTATTTTTTCTAATCAAGAGGCCAGACAGAAGAGTCTTCTTAAGTTACAAATTTAAACTACTTACGGGTTTATTTGATATCTCCGGGATTTTACCAAATCTTCTTAATCATACAGGCCTGTCTCCCACACTGTTATAGAAAGCTCAGTTGTGGACAGAGTGGTTAAACTGAGATTTAATGAAGAGCTCAGGCACTTCAGGAAATGGAGGTTGCACAATACAGTAACCAATAGATTATAGGGTCCAGGGTGGTCCAAATTACAGCCAATGCCAAATGTTCCTGGGGGAATTCTCAGGAAACACAGATGCTACTATATGCTAGATTCTGTCTCTGCAAGGAGGTCTGGGCTCAACAAGTAGCTTCAGTGAGACAAAGGTGTCTGCACCTGTGCATGAAGATGGTGACAGCTCAAGCATTTCATGAGTTTCAAGCTAATAAACACCAGCATCTATGCATTTGGATGGCTGGACAAGAATGTGACAGGCACTGGAAAATTAAAGTCAACTATACATACTGTGTGCAAATATCATTGTAAGAGTTCAGCTTGTTTTATTAGACCAGACCACCTGATAGCAATACAAGAAAGAAAATAATAGACCTGAACAAACCAGAAATGTTTTAAAATAATAAATAAAAAATTGCATCTAAGGTGATAATATATTATAAATCTAATCTTGTAAGCGTTTACTTTCTGATTCTGTTTTCCCAAAGCTGTGGCTTTCTAAACTGAAAGAGTCAGGAAGCCTCTGTTGCATTTCCATGTCTGGAACCCACATGACCAATACTTGTCAGAGCATCCTTCATGGCAGATTATAGGCAAGTCTGAGAGGGCCTAATTTGTGATAAAAAAAGTTTTGCCAACTTTCATGGTTTTGTGTCAAACACAGTTCATTTAATGTGGGACAAGCAGGAGGAGACCAATGAGCATAATACTGCTTCTTAAAAGAGCTTCTGATTGCTTCTTAGGGAGCATGAGTCTTCAGCCAAGAGATCAGGGCACAGAAAGATGAAACATGGGGTACAGTCTTTGACTGAAACAGTAACTATGATCATTATTGGATAAAATAAGCTTTTGGAATAGGAGTGAAAATTCAAGCCTTCTCTCTTTCCATGAGAATATTTAAATCTTCATAACAGATTGGAATTTAAAATCAGCCTTGAACTCAGTGACCAATTCCTGCCATACCCTGCTTTAGCACCACTGCATTTTGTAGCTCCTCTTTTGATAAGAAAAGTCATTTGCCTGAGAGAACTCCCTTTGAAATACTCAGCTTTATGTTGTCATAGCTCCTTTGCAAAACTGCCTGTAGTACTAAGTCTACGCAAGGTCCCATGCATCACTCAGTCTTACAGCATTTTATTGACAATGCAGGAAAGGCACAAAAGTAATTTTAAAAGGCATTTGCTGTTTAAATAAAACAAAATTTCCAAATACAACAGGTGCTATGTGAAGCAGACAATACCTTACAGCTACACAGTAAAATGAAATCTATAGAATGATGAAAAGAGTGAAAGTATCATTCACTTATAAAGTAAAAAGAATAAAAAGAGCTTGTTAGACTGGGGTCTACAGACCAGGACCAGGTTGGGAAAGTGAAGCTCGTATGTCTAAGACTTTTAGTTAAGAAATAAAGACTACTCAAATATAGGAACTTTTAACACAGCAGAATATTCTCAAGGTTGAATTAAAATATTGTTCACCTTTCAGCATTGTACAAAAGACACTGTTAAAATAAATGGTGCTAATTTAGTGTGAGGATAAAATGACCTGATTGACAGCTGTGGGGAATTTTGTTCAGAAAACAGTACTAGAAAGGCAAATTTCCCTACATTGCCATCATCAATGTGCCTTCCCTAAGAAGAGCTATCATAGGGGTAATTACTGCGTCAAACCTACTTGTATTTTTTATCTTTTTTTGTCACATGGCTTCTGTCTTACTTGGTTTTTGATTGATACTGTCGAGCTTGCAAGCAGCATCAAATCACACTGGTCAGAATATTTTGAGGAGTGTGACAGACCCCAGGCCAAATATAAACGTTTTTGGCACTGCCAAGGGGTACAGTACGGCAGGCAGCAAAGCAGTTGATGTGGACAGAGACCCCCATGTCCACGCCCTGCCCATGTCCGTGCCCATGTTCGTGACCGTGTCCATGTCTGTGCTCATGCCTTGCCCATGCCCTACTCGTGCATTTTGTTCTCAGACCAGCTCAGCCCTACTCCAGAGCTGTGTCTGGGGTTGTCCCAGGTTAGGGGTACCCTGGGGCCCCCCTTGTGGGTGAGGAAGCAGTTTGTGTACTCTCATTCCACACCACAGTGTGAGCCACAGCACAGTAAACTGGGGTGATCCCTAAATTTGCTTCCTAAAAAGCATGCTCCTGGTACAAGCTAGAAGGCTGACTGCCATAGCTCCTCCATACCACTTCAGCTACAGACCTCATTGGCTGAAACAAACTGCAGGTGCCAAAAAAACCCACAGAAGCCAAATTTTGAAGTACTCACCCAAAGATAAACTTTGATTTAAATATTTTGTTTGAATTTGTATTTGGTGCAGGTGTCAAGGAGTGGTCTCTGTGAGGAGAGGCTGGATCTGCTCCATGCCAGACACAGCTGGTTCCAGCTGACCTCAGCTGACCCACTACAGGGTATGGCTGAGCCCTGCAGCCACATATAAAAGGAGAGGCTGAAAGGGCCAAATGGAGACAAGGAGAGAGAAGGAAAAGAGTGAGAAATAGGAGAGGCAAGGTTAGAGGAGGAAGGAGCGGGAGGAAGGAGGGATTACCTGACACCAGTACAGGCATCCACTTTGGCCCATGCAGAACTCCAAGTCATAGCACATGGCCATTCCCAAAGGAGCTGCCACCATGGAGAGCCCACACTGGAACAGAGGGAAGATGTGAGATGGAGGGAACTGCAGAGAGAAACAGGTGAATGCAGACTGTGACCCCTGAGCTGCCCTGCGCTGCTCAGGCGGTGCAGTGTGGAGAGAAGGTGTGAAGTTGGTAATGGGAAAAGGAGGAGAAGAAGTGTTGTTTTAAAGTTTGTATCTTTTTTTTTCTTTTTTTTTTGCCAGTACCTGCATCAGCAATTTAATTGGCAATAACTAAATTTAGTTTTCCCCAGTTTGAATCTGTCCACAAAGGTAACTGATAAGTGATGTCCCTGTCCTTATCTGAACATGGGAACATTCCTGTTTTCCTGGTTTTTTCTCCCATCACACTGAGAGAGGTGAGGAACTGAGCAGCTGGGTGGGATTTCGGTAGTCAGTCAAGGCTAACCCAAACAGATTTTTTTTTTAAATTAAAATTACCCTTAAATATCTACTAGATATCTACCTTGCTTTATTTTTTGTTGTTGTTGGTTGGTTTTTGGTCTTTTTTTGTTGTTATTGCTGTTTTTGCTTTGGAGCATTTGCAAATATTCATATAATTTCAGCTAAAAGAAGACTACTCTTATTTTCGGATATTTTGCATTTCAATAAAAGCATTCCCAAAAAATTGAACCTGATGCATAAAAGAGAAAGTTCTTCAAAGACATCAAGTGAAATTAAGTTACTGAAAATGTTTTGTTAAGCTTTGGATGAGCCCCATGGGGAAATTTCTAAGCAGAGCTTGTGATGCCTCCACGTTCTCTACAGGTTAAAAGAAAATTTAGAATTGAAGTTAATGCTCTTTGAACCTAAAATCAATAGAAACTAGGAATAACACAGCAGTGAAAAAGTGATTTTAATTCAAAATAGAAAGCAGAATGCATCCCTGGTCATTTTAGATTTAGAAAAATTAATTAACTTTGACACAACTACAAGTGAGCTGGCTCACTGCACATCTTTCCAAGTCCAAGACAATCTTCTTAACAATCTGCTTAGTATAATTGGAGTAAATGGAGAAATACATTTGAAAATGTCAGAATCACAATCGATATAATTGACCAGAAAGGGGTAACAGCTTTGTTACTCCTTTATGCAGCCAATGAAATGCTTTATTTCCATGAAACTATCCCAGAGAGGTTTAAATTTAAAATTATAAAGAATATGTCCAGCAGTCTGCAGAAAGTAAGATGGAATCCCATTCAGTTCATGGAGTTCTCACTGCAGATAGAAGTCTTGATGATAGACTGAAAAAAATAAGGTTCTTGTCCCAGTGAGACATTAACTGATCTCAATTACCTTAAAGCTAATTAATGTTAATGGTGCTGCAAGTTAATAGTTTCTGCTAGAGTACCATGGCTTACCTGTATTTCTCTGCTGCTTGAAAAAATGGGTTTGCATGTTCTTTATACTGAAGATTAGGCTTGTAAAAATTCATGCTTGGATGAGGAATGGAAATACAGCATAAAGAGAAGGAGGTGATATAAAGGGCTCTGACAGTCATGTAGTGAGTTTGAATACAGATTAGGAGAAAACTGTTTCAAAATTAAAGCTGAAGTTTAATTTTATTTTTTCAGCATCTCACCAAGTTTGGCAGAGATCTTACTAGTTTCTTTCTAGGTAAACTACAATTCCATAATATATTCTTTAATTCAGATTTTGATTTTATTTTGAATAGCTCACATTAATAGCATCTATTTTGAGGAAAACTCTTGTGCTCAAAGTAAAACTCAGCTATGTTAACTCTTCAGCTGGACTCCTTAATGTCATCTTTGTCATCAAGTGTATTGGATTCTTTGACTAAAAATGTGCTATTTTCTGATACTGAATGAGCTAAAAGCTCAAAATAAAAATAAAAAGTAGCACAGAAAAAAAACAGTCTGTAATATGAATATCTTTTGGTTCCTTTCATATAAGCTGTTCATCAGTGCTTGGTGCCTTTCCTTGTTGCTGCTTCTGTTAGATGGCAACATTTATTACAACAATCATGTTTCTTTCAAACAAATCTCATTTTACAAAAACATCGAAAAACACCGAAATGTCACCAGAGCTGACTTGGGTTTTGTGCCTTTTTAATTTTTTTTTTAGTTGTGTTTTTGTTTGTTTCTTTGTTGTTTTATTTTGGGTGTGAGTTTTGGGGTTTTTTTGTTTGTTTGTTTCTGTTTTGATTTGTTTTTACGGGTAGGTTTTCAGCAGTACAGTCTCCAGAAAGATTTTTTTTTTTCTTGGGTTCATTCTGCAAGGGATCCTCTGACTGTACCTGTCTGCATCTGCCATTCTTCTCGTCTGTGCACACCCAGATGCACATTGGCAAGAGAATTGCTTCTTACATGTATCGCAGCTGAAGGACAGCGAGAACGTCCACAAGCTCAATGAGGTTTTGTCCAACTGTCAGACTAACACAGAAAACACTGAGAAGTGAAACAAAATTGATTTGAATGGTTATTTTGTCTGCATGGAGAATGTGATAAATCACAAGCAAAATTCTCCCCAAAAGCTGACGTATCGATGAAATTAGGACACAGTTTACAAGCAAAGTCATTGAAATAGATACACGGATCAGAACCTGAGGTATTTGTCTTTTCTATCTGTAATGGTTATGGGGGCAAATTTTGAAGGCTTTAGTCAATACTTAGCTGAAACAATGAAAGCCGTGAACTGCTTCTCTGGAAAGAAAGCAAAGCAAAAACCTCTATACAAGGCTGTCACCTCATGCCAGTTTGCATACCAGCTACCTCCCAGCTGTTCAGGTGTGCACAGAAACAAAAAGAGGAGTTAGGTAAAGAACTTTGTGGAGACGTTACATCTTGCACTGACTTTTCTTAGAACTGAAAACAAAAGCGCCTTAATTTGCTCCCCCACCTGCCTTTTTATAGTCCGTAATTTTCTTCATACTGAAAGATCACAGTGGGATCCCTTCCCCTTTGCCTTCCACTTGTCTTTTTTGCCAGAACTGTGAAACAATTTCGGTTTCCATGTCATCCTAAAAACCCACATCTTCTTTGATCCCACAAGATCACTTTATCAGTCTCACTGTTTAATCCTTCTGCCCACGTAGGCAGCAGTATCAGAGACTTTCCTGAACTTTGTACAAGTTCAGAAAGCTCTTGAAGACTAGGAAAAACTATAAAGGTATGGATACAAGGAGCTAAAGTTTAAAATAGAATCTCTGAAGTGGAGGTCTGCTAAATTAGTGATCTTTCATCAGTTATTAACCTGAGTTCAGGATGAGAATTCATACAGTTTTGAAATATGAAGTACAAGAAATGAAGGTTTTAAATATATTCAGTTGCTGAAACTTTTCAAAGTATAATCCACAGAATAATTCAGTACATTCCCAATGTCCCTAGTGGCAGTAATGACATTTTAATCTTTGACAAAATTAAGGAAATACACAGGCAAACTCTTGGGGTATTTGATTGCCAGACAGCTATTAATCTAACATTTCACAATGCCAACTGAAATTGAATGAAGTAATGCTATAAGTTTTTTTCCACAGAAAATTTTATAGGGATAGACATAAAAAATAACAGCAAAGAAAGCTACAAAAGTTCAACATTTGCATTGCAAAATCTTTACATGCAGCCTGAGATTCTGTGGCAAAGGAATCTTAACACCACTTCTCAACTGATGAGCTGAGGTGGAGCCCTCTTACTGTAAACCAGGAAAATCACCAAGGTGTGATTTCCTTTTTTAAATGTCTGCTCATGTACCTTATCCCAGAGTTGAACCTGCTAGAGATACCAATTCATGATCACTTATATATTTACCAGAGTTTTCCCCACTGGCTACAGGATGTAAATGTCTGCCTGTTGGTTCAGCCTAAGTAAAATATCATGTGTGAACAGCAATGGTTAATGATGACCAGATGTCTGGATCTCAAACTATGAGACCTTTCTTAAGACAATATTTGAATACTGACCAACTCTAACATCACCTCCCTCTGGAACTTTGGGCAGGCAAAAAACCCCAAAAACCTACTACAAAACCCAAACAAACAAAACACCCTCATGAATTAATTTTGTCTGTCCGGTTTAGGCAATCTAGAGTTTGAATTATCCAAACTTCTTAAGCCCTCATGGAAGCTAGAGGGAAAGTAAGTCTTCAGTACATTTTATAATCAGGCTATAAATACTTGAATTTGGTGATTGACCATCTTAGGTGGAAAAATGAATTGAAGAGCACCACAGGAAGACAGCCAGACAGTATCCAAAAACCTTCTGCTCACGGGCTCAAAAATTACAACTACATATTTTATACTGATTCAGTCCCCTTCATACAGCAAGAAAACAGAAGGGAACTGAGCAGAAGGAAACTGGGCATATGAGTAAAGAGTAGCTGACATTTCCCCAAGATAAGGGTTGTGCAGGTGGATAGACATGAAACCCTACAAATGTTTTCACTTCAAAAGGCAAACACAGAGTTGCTCACCTGAAGGAAGCAGGGAGATTTGTGAGTTAACATTTTTCTATAACCTGTTTGAAGTGATTCTCTTTGGAATAGTTCCCAGGAAAAGAGAGCAGTTCATCTATGGAGAGAAAAATACAACAACTTTGCCCCAAAGAAGGTGCAAACCCTCTTTTTTTCCAAGCGAAAGGTGTGCTGTGCTGCACAGAGAGAAATACACAAGCCAATCTTACCACTGTTCCCTCTGCCTCATTCAAGACAGACATTTCAAAATAAAAAGTTGGCCACCCTAGAACCTGAGTCAAAGGTTGTCCTACAGAGAGAGGTAACTAAGTGTATTAAGATGTAAATCTACATGCTAGATGTTTATGCTGGATGGTGTGTGCCGCTAAAATCAATATGGTATTTTCATGACTTTTCTCCCTTTACTTTTCACCCCTACTTTTTAAAATGAACAACACACATCTTTGAATGCATGGGTGAACTTAAAAATTGTTTACCACAAAACAAAAAATCTATGAAAACTCTTGAGCCTGCACAGCTGATCTTGATTCCAAGAAATAAGTGGCATCATTATGTATTCCATTTTATTACAGAAGAGTAACCAAATCTGATACTGTCAGTCATCCTAACCTGTGAGAACACTTTTAGCTGAAAATAGTAGCCTGTCAATTTTTGCATGGTAAAGGATCACCAGTATTTCCTGCTTGTTTTGTTTTGATTTACACATATAAAGTGTTTCCATGTTCCTTAATAAAAGTAATTATATCCTATTAAGATATTTCTAATCATGGAATCAAAATCTTGCCAGTTCAATCCCTGCTGAACATTTATACTAAATGGTATACTACACCAACTGATCTGAGGTTTTTATTTTGGTCTAAAAGTCTAATTTGATCCTTCTCAATATAGGTGTTGACACTATTATTTACAGTTAAATTAAAATTCTTAATAGTGAAAAGCCAGTTAGCATAGCAAAGCTTGCTGTTAATAGTTGCCCAGCCTGCTAGAATGATGGTCTGTGTTCATCATGCAATGAAATAATGGCATAAATGGAAAACTCTTTCCCAGATTATTCATTCATTAAGTATTATGGGACTGTTATTGAACACCTTTTATAGTGCCATCTACAACATAAACAGTCTACTAGTAAAATAATTTAAGTAAAAAGTAACTCTCACCCTGAAACTAATTGTTTAAGAGTACATAGTAAATAAAAGATTATCCAGGAGCAAAAAAGTCCATTTGAAGTTGCTCAGGTTTGGCTATTTTCCCTAAATGCTGCATCTCACTGGGAAAGGTCTTTAAACTTCTCTTAAGCCAGTGAAAACTATAATAAAGAAAATAAGAAGAATGACAAATCAACAAGGCAAAAATACAAACTCTTACAAATAAGCCATCGCATTTCCAGACACAGAAGATTCAGAAAGCTAAGATGTCCTCTCAGGTGTCTGAAAAATGATGAATATTTATTGCTAGGTGTTAAACATCCTCTGTATTGAAAGCTATGGACTGAAAAGGATCTTCAAAACTGCAAGGAAGTGTAGTCAGACCACCACTGAGAAAAGAGTAGACTTTTGAAGGACTGATAATTCTGGAGAAATGTTTCCTCTGCTGGAAGAAGCAATTTCTATTTGAAAAAAATCACAAAGTCATGTACCATGCAGTTAAAGAAGTATAGAGAGTACCAAAATGTATGACAAAACACCTAAGAAAGAAGGTGATCTTCAGAATACAATCAACTCTGACAACCACTAGTGTTGTACATATTTAGTGCTTTTGACCCCACAACTATTGCATATTCATTGTGAATGACCACATCCCAACAGAAAGGGTGTGATTTCCAGTTTACCATGGTGGACAAGTTGTGCAAGCAGTGCCCAGGCTAACAGCCGACTCCTTGACTGAGATGTTCTGGTCAGTAATAGTCTAATCAACAACCTTATTAACACTGCTGTTGATTAAGAAAGCTAAATTAATTAGATGTATTATCTTTCAGATTTTCATTCCAATACCTTCTTTGTATAGAAAACATGAATAGATTTTGAAAGAAACATAATACCACTGCACTCAAGCCAAAGGACATGATAGAAACTGAATGGATTCCTTTGGGTTAAGACTTTAAAATAGTTCCCGCAAGAAATGTAGTCAAACTGAGTCTAAATATGGGATTGTAGCTCTGACTTTTAGATGGGAATTTCTATGCCTTTGTTTTAGACTCAAAATTCTTGTAAGAGAAGAACATGTTGGACATGTTTTGGGGTGAAAAATAAGCAAAAAGTTGGTATCTGGTAATCAAAAAGAGAAGCCAATAAACCCATCAGAAAGTTAAAAATAAATAATGGTGACCAGAAAATATACAGGATTATAGCTAAAGGATACGTGTCTCTCCTGTGTGAGGTGATCAGGGGGCTGTATATAGCCCCAGATAATGGGTTTATGTCTTGCCAGCAAGTTACTTTCAGATTATATGATATTTCCATATGATTCTGATATAAGTACCATTCCACCTGATTTACAAGGTTCTTCTGGATGAGATAAAGGTAAAACTATACTTTATGGAATAGGAGTAAAGAACTGGCCTTCATTGCTCAGTATGACTTTTACTATGCCAGTGTTTTTTCAAAGGCAGGAGAAGCTAAAAGTACAGTTGTTTGTACTGAGGTCATGTGCCTCCCATTTGAAATCTACCTTGAAACAGGCCTTAAAATAATAAATTATGAAAAACAAATCCCAATTTCATGGGAAACTGAATAATTGTAATCACTTAGGGGGTTTTTTAAGAGCTTTTACTAATCAGCTCAGTGAAAAATATTGCAACAAATATTTGTATATTTTCCAGTGTGTTTTGTTACAGAAAAAAAAAAAAACCCCAAATAATTTTTAGCCTACCTATCATTTACACAGGAACTCTACATAGAGCCACTGTTTAGTAAATCATTCTATGGAAGGGAATACCCACATAGCCAATCAGTTACCAGAGGTACAAATTAATTTATTTGAACTGCATAACTGAACAAAAAAAGCTCCTACTTCTCCCATCCTCACAGATGCCTCTTCTTGCACTTTTTAAAAGATGAGTTGAAATAAGGTTACAAGAATTGTCTCCGTGAACCCAAATAAAAAGCTGCTCAGGAGTTCATCCAGCGTGGAGGCTTCATGAACACAAGCACAATTAAAAAGCCACTAGGAGTTTTAAACATGTCGAGTGACTACTTGTTTTACTAGAATTTTTACAGACTTTACAGAAGATGCAGGTTTGCTCTAGTGCTGCTCTTCCTTTCAGATTGAAGGAATTTCCAGTTAATCTCTTAATATAGAAACCATCTTGAAATTGCTTTATATCAGTTATGTTCCCCTCGTCTGTTAAGTGCAAACAAATACCCAGATCTTTTATTCTCCTGTGATTTCAGTTGTGTTCTTTAAAATGACATGTCAACACTGTGACTGACATATCCACCCTCTGGTAATTTGTCATTGATAGATTATTCTTTAATTAAAGTTTCAAGATGGATTTTCTTGTACTTGGGAAAAGCGGCTTTACAGTTTTATCTGGAGACATAAGGTAACAGTGCAGATCTATAAATAGATGTCATTTAGCAGAATTAAAAATAAAGGCATATTTTTATATATTGTATTTACGTAACGTTTTTTAATATCTGTTTTTTGTGTTATATACATGGAGAGTAATTTTAACCCCAAAATTTAAATTTCTTAGACTAAAACACTGATGCAAATCAATATATGTTTCAGGAGACTTGTGTTGGGGTATGTCTGTTCAACACACTGCTATCTGATTCCATGACTTGTAACGTTAATAACGAAATCAATCAAGTGCCACAAAAGTGAACTGAGAGACTACCACGGCCAAATTTGAAAACAGAATTAAGAACCACAAAACTGATTAACACTGCATAACCTTGAGACCACTTGAACTCCACAAAGGCTGTATTTCTTTATTTAGAGAGAGACTCATGAAAGTATTTTTTAGGCTATGACAGGGTCAAGCTCATCACAAAATGAGATGGCAGACACACTTGTTTAAAAGACGGATGCAGTAGGAGATGGAAGGCCATGATTTACATCCGCCTCGCACAGAGGAATTCGAACTCATCTCTCTCAAAATACTGCACTTACCACTGGGTTATCAGCTATTTATATTTTCATTCATGCCTTTTGGAATCATGCAGCTGTGCAGGAAAGAATTCAAGACAAATCTGTTCAGGAAGCAAACAAGCAAAACCATCCCAGATCTGTAGCTGCCGGTTTACCTCAAAGAAATGTCACACAGGAAACATGCAGGGCTCTGTGCCTGACCCGTGAAGTCTTTTGAGTGCCTCTCGTAAGGTCTAGCAAGGTCTACGTTAAAGGTCATTAGGAGCAATAGGAGCAAAATCCTGCAATTTTGATGGGATCAGGAAGCCTTTTACTAGTCTGAGTGACTTCTGATTGTTCATGGAACACAAAAATGCTGGCACCCTTTACTGAATAGAATATTTATATAATAATTATATTTATATAATATAATATTTATTAATTCCAGCAGCGAGAGGGTCTGTCTCAAAAGCAACCTATTGCTGGGGTATGTTCTGTTGGAATCTCTTGGATTAAAGTCTTAGTCAATGTGAGATATCTAGACTACATATACAATATCTTGATACTAAATATACAATCTGAATATATCCCACTGCTTATCTGATGTCCTCCCCTCTCCCCCATAAAACTAAATTTCAATGCATGATTTTCAAAAGCAATCAAGAAAAAAAACAATCCCTCAAATGAATAAATAAACAAAAACAAAACAAAGAAAGTGATGCAGATTTTTTTTCAAAGTAAGGGGCTAGGTGACCTAAAAACCAAGAACATGTTGACTCTTCTGAGTTCTGTATTTGCCCAGCCATCCCAGCCAAGCCCTCCTTGACAAAGGAACATTTTTTCAGTGAATTCATTTCCAAGTAGCAGTCAGCTTTCTTTCTGTTTTTTGTTGTCTTTTTTCCCCCCTTGCCTGTCGCAAGGTGAAGAGCTGGGAGTGAAAGAGCTGACAGATTTTCTCTTCACAGACAGGTGTGATTTAGGGGTATTATTTCTTTTTTCACTATACTGTGAATCACACAGATTTGGAATGCAAGAGCTGCACAAAATGTAATGAGTCAAAGCCTTAATAAATATTTACATCACTAGTGTAAAACTAAATAAACTATAAGTCCAGAGTACTGTAACCTTTCATAAAAAAATGCAAACTAACCCCCACAGGACATGTCAGCTACTCATACATCATACGAAATCCAACACAAACATTCAGGAACAGTAGTATGCTTTGCAGCATTTATTAAACTTGCTCTTTTATCCTCCCTCCTTATGACTCTTCTAATAACGTATTATGTGGCAAAAGATTATTGGGTATGTGTTGGGGTTTTTTTAATGAAAAAGTCACAAAATAGGTGCCGTGGAGACATGAGAAAATTACTTAGTTATTAGGAGAGAATATGGAACCTGTAATGCAACACAACACAACGTAATTGCTGTGCAAGTTACCTTCCCTTACTGATTTCTGTCAAAATCCTAATTCATACCTTGTTTCCTTCCAGCTTCTTTCTGCAATTTTATCCTACAAGAAAGAATTCAATTTCTCAAAGGTTAATAAATAACTACCGATTAATAAATAACTATAGCATGCTTGTATTTATCAATGTTATTAACTTGTATGAATAAACTAGTTATTAAAACATATATTCTTCTTTCCCTAACCTTTTAATTAAAGTCTGATTTATAAATAATCCCCAAGAAATTACCTATTCCTATTTATGAGGTAGTCTTAACTCTCTAAGGTGTTTATGATTTCCAGAATATTGTAACCATGCTCACTCTGTTTTGGATATCAAAATATATTAAACTCATATTCTCTTATATTTGCTGTCTGCTTTCCTTTGTCTGCTCACATTTCTCTTTTTCACCATCCTTTTTTGAACATTCATTGCAGTTCTTCAGCCAAAGGCCCCACTTTAATTTATGCTGGCTACCTTATCCAGAAGTCATTCCATTCTGGTGAGACAATATCTCTTTGCCGGAGACTGAAAAAAAAAAAAAAGGGAAAAGGGAATAAAATTAAAAATGTGTTTTAGATTATTGGACTGTTACCAGCAGCACAAAATAACTTATAACCTGATCTGGTAGCAGCCTGAAAATGGTAGGTTACAAACACAGTTTTAACATTAGAAATTTGTATGAACACGATTTATAGTCATAAAACATACATGATCATCCTCAAGACGTTTCACATCTTTTGCTTTTACCAGTGAGCGGCAATGCTTAAGTTACCTTTTTCTTCATGAAATATATAATGGTGCACTTTTAAGACATGCTGCATTGTAATTACTGCTTTGCTACTGCAGTGTACTTCAGGGAATTGTAACTCACTGAACAAAGGTATCTTGCTTTTAGTTGCTGAACAGGCAATTAGCTTTTCCCCAAAATGGCATGTTCGTGTCCCAGCAGCCCCATGAAGCAAGAAAAAAGTCTATACATCATATCTTGAGCTCTCTCCTGTTTCATAGACTCTGAGGTTTCTTTCACACACGCTGCTGATCTACATTTGTCAGTGAAAAATCAGAATAACAAAGCAACATTCCACTCCCTCTTGTCACTTGTCGTATCTTTCCACCAAAGAGAACTGATCAGCTGTAGTAATTTGGGAACATTCAGCATAGAGGTTGCCTTCTCTTCCCTGTCTTTTGCAAGGAAAGTACTGGATTGTGCATGCTTGAGTAGAATGTATCCTGAGTCTTGGTTTTTGATCCAGTATGACCCCAAACTTTCACAGTTTTGAGGGAAGCTTCCTCTATTAGCAGTGCTCCTGAGAAGGTTTTCTGAAAAACATCATTGGAATTTTATCCCCAAGAAAAAAGAACATTATAGATTTGTAACCCATTAAGAAGTTGAAACCCAGTAAGAAGATTTGTTGTGACAAAGGAAATGGTTAAATCTAGCTGGTAAATGTTAAAAAAATTAAAATAGTGCAAAAAAATTCCCAACCTCCATAATCAATCACCTTTGCTTGCTGTCTCCTAAGATGTCTTGAGAGGGAGAAAAGTCCTCCATACCTGACTCCTACCGCTTAAAACTGACTTCTAAAATGAATGTGGGAAGCTGGTGGCATAGTCTTCTTCACCCCATCTGCTTTGCTTCAGGGAGCACCTACATGTTCTTTTCCTTTTGCCTATGTAAAACTTCCCCTCCTTCCTTTCATCTCATCCTTTTTTCATCTTTTCATGAGATGAATGTTTTAGATTTTTACTAAATATGTAGAACTACTAATCATCCTTCTTGGTTCTTCATGATTGGTAGTCAAGACACAGTCCCATGGCATTCCTCAGTTTCACATTCTTCATAGTTTAAACAACCTTCATACTGAGTTCAGTGTTTTTCAGAACTCTTACTGTGGAAGGAGGAAAATGGTTTTATATAAGTGGCCTCAGGATTCTCCTGACTTGCCTCCACTGAGGACAAGGATTCCTACAAATTTAGGGTCAGCTTTGGCTCCTTGACCTTAAGCAGAGTCTAAACCACATCTGCATCCATGGAGCCTTTTGCTAGGAAAAAAAAAACAAAAAACCAAATTAAATCTGTTTGCTGTGGAACACTTCTGAGATCTTAAATAAGTACTCACCTTACTGTAAGGGAGAATTTTTTCATTTAGAATGATCAACCACTGAAACAGTCTCCTCAGGGTGGGGTGGACTACCCATCACTGTAGGTCTTCCAGGTGTGATTGGTCAGGGTGCTAGAAAATCTGACCTAGGCACTCTTCCCTATGAAAGGTTGAACAAGAGGATCTTTCAAGGTGTCTCCCAGCTTGGGCTGTTCTGTGATTCCATGACTCCATGCTTCTAGGATTCTATGAATAACACGTCTCTGTGAGGTTGCAAAGGGAGAGCTGTCACGATTTTGGTACATCTACCAAAGGTGCACCAGAAGATGAAATATATAATAGCTATTTTATTACCTAAATTGTCCAAACAGAATATTAAAGTGCTCATCCTTACAGAATAGACATCTTGACTATGTTTATATAAAAAGAATAAATTTCTTAGTCCCTCAGCTAACCTTTTTTGGTTCAACAGATTAGCAGTCATTCCCCTTTTATTATACTAATGTAATTTAAATATTTTTTACCCTCCTTTTGGTCTCTAATAAGGGAAATTCTTGCACGTGCCTGCATTTTCAGTCCAGTTTTATCTATTTGGCCTCATATTTACTCAGCCTACAGCAAGTTACACCAGAATATATGTTATTCTCACTCTCTACAAAGCCAGGTGTGTATCACATATCATTCCCCGTCAGTGACACAGGCCTAAATTCAAAATAACATAATTACTCAACACAAACAGAAAAGCACTTTCTGAGATCAGCTTCCTGAAGTAACAGAAAAGAAAGTTTTTTTTTTTTTTAATATATGCAATACCGAAGGGAATGTTTCAGGAGAAATTTGTGATTTTGTTTAACAAAAATAATCATGCCACATTGACAGAAATGTATTGTGCACGGCTATTTCCGTGTGCTGCCACAGGTTTCCAGAAGGCTCAGATGACAGCAGGCAATTGCTGTCAAGAAAAGCAGTAACTCCTTTTAGACTCTGCAAAGTGCTGATGTGTCCACAGATTCAGTGAACAAACAACTTGCTTTCTGTAGAGCTGAAGCAAGCTGTGTCAACAGACAGAATTTGAATTATTACATGCTGCTGTTACATCTATAGAAGCAGAAGAAGGGAGTAGATGATTATGGCACAGAGCTTGTGGTTAGGGAGGGAGTAATAGTAGCTCTTCAGCATTAGTTGCTGATGGAAAACATCTGCTTCCTTTCCCATCCCCACTTGGGAAATGTCCCTGGATGGTATCTCTCTGATCTGGGTCATTCCTCTCCTTGGAAGTCTTATGCAACATTTGGATTCACTGAAAAATCATTAAATACCAAAATGGGAAGCAGATAAGAAATCTGCTGCCTACATTTCTACATCATGTCTGAAATGTGGCATAAGGCCTTTAACTATATGAAAAGTGATGTCAGACCCTGTTACTACAGTGAGGAGCACAAGCACTCCTTCATTCTTCCCTGGGGCAGGAAGGGGGGAATCCAGATTCCTGTACTGGTTACCTCAGAACCCACCACAGCCCAAGTTGATACCTTCATTTTCAATTCCAGCACATCAAGCTCAGAGGTGAACTAGCCCCACATAAAGAGTGGGAGATGAATGTTCCTACTGATTATAAATATCCTTTTTTTTTTTTCCCCTAGGCACCTGCTTTCTTTTCAGGACTGACGTTAGTTCATACTCTTCAAGGTAAACCACACAACGTACCACTTTGCAAAAAATGTGAGGAATGTGATGCAAAAGAGTGATGGTTTTGCTTAGCCACCGTGTTTTCAAAGTTTGTTACCCACACATTTAATCTACCATAAAAATAATAAACGATCCAAGTGGTGAAACAATGATTGAAAGAGAACAAGGATAATAGAGGAGAGGCAATCTCTCATTTTGAATCCAAATTTAGCCGAAAGGGTGGCAGGATTGATTTCATGGTCTCATGAAGCAGCGTTCACAAAGGAAGAAATGGTGACTTTCCATCTAAAGAACTTTGATTTCAGCAAGAGTAAATGCAGAAACAGTTCCCCAGCCAGTGTGTTAATCATTTAGAGTCTGAAGGGGGATATATTTGTATATATAAACTATATATGAACATAAGCATATACAGAGAGTATATATTCTTACAAATAGGAACATTACTGAGTCTTACAGATAAGCATGCAAGCATGCAAAAAGATAATAAGATTTTCTTTTATGTTCCTCTGAGTTATACATACAGAATTTTTTTTCTTGGTATTGTGTGAGTTTATATGTAATTAGTAGATAAGTGAGGTGAGGGAGATAAGAGTTTTATTTCAAGGTGCCTTTATTTTATGTGTGTAGAATGTATCAGTGTTAAAACGCCTGTATATAATTGAGCATTTTATTCACATTGTGTGTATGTCAGATGGGTTACTGTAATTGTGTTCAAATCTCAAAGGAACTTGGTTTAAAACCTTTAAGGACTGTAGTAAAATAAAGCAGAAAAGCAAGTCTTAAAAGTTTCCCCACATAATGGTGGACAGTATGATAAAACATCTCTTCACAGCTAAAGCATCCAGCCATTATGCTTCATAAATCCAAATCTGTATTGCTCACATTTATTTACAATATTTTGGGAGAAATCTGGCACCCAACCAGAAATACAGTTTAAAAAGCAATAAATGTCAGAGAAAAAAAATCCCTTCTGTCATCAAGTGATAAAAGAAGGAGTTTGCTAAATACGTGGTGATGAATTAAAATATTACTACTAAGACAGAGCCTATACATAATCTTGGAAGAGAGATTCTGGAGATGAAGAGATACTGTAGTACTAGCTAGCTGTTCTGCAAATAACAAAATAAAACACTACAATGAGCCATCTACTTTCTCTTAATGGAGACAATTGGATATTCTCATACTGTATATATTTATTTACTTTAAAATGGCATGATTTCTTTCCTTTAACCCCAAGCAATTAGGAATATTAATTAAAATGTCTAAGGAAGATACCAGAGGGGAATGGATTTGGAGGAGCAGATTCTGAGTCTGTTCCTTGGTTTGTGAAAAATCAATTCAAAAATATTTATTTGGCTTCCCTGATATGCAGAATGTGATAACAAAGTGAAGAAATTATTCCTCTAAATACAGACTCATCTCTCTTGATTCAATGGGACTATTTTTCACTTCTATTCTATAAAACCTAAATCCACAACAGAGCTTTTGGAGCAAAACCCCATGAAAATTATAAAGTTCAAAGCTGGGATTCCAAAAATTCCTAATGTCTATTCCTGAAGTATTGCTAGTCCAAAAGTGACTAAGATCAAAACTGCATTGATTGCCTGCATCCCAGCAAAAAACCATTATGTGTGGCAGGGAATGATGAAACTGCCCTCTAAATGCTCTTTCTCTTTCAGATGGGCTGTAACACACTGCCCTCTTCTCTTAAGGTATCCTGATCACCCGTAAACTTTGGCTTAAGTGAGTGATCACCCAAATTTTAAAACATTGCTAATAGAGGCCTTCCAGGATCTGTGAATGTGGAATTTCTCTGCCTGTATTGCCTGCAGGGACCAAGTCAGTAAAAAAATTCTACATCCTGCTATTTTCTACCATTTAAATATATTTTTCTACTCTTCTGATACAGAAAATAAGGGAAAGGGAGTAGAAAAAAAATAGAAATTTGGCTTCTGTTCCTCATTGCCACAGGTCCTACATAGGGCTGGGGGGTTTTGTGACACAGTGTCACCATGCCATTACTGCAGTTATTCCAGCCATGGCAAAGCTCTTCTTGCCATGGACCTGCTGGGATAAGCATGTCTACTGCCAGGGCTGGAAGAGGAGGTGGGGATCCAAGCAAGGACTGTATCCTTTCAGTTCGGTTCTTAGTAACATACATGTCACCACACCACTCAAGTACTTTTCTCTCTCTACATGGAGTTTTAGAGAGCAATATTCTTTACCATGGTTATCTTGTCTGCATCCTACAGCAGATGGTCTCTCATCCTTGGATGAGGCAACATGGCTAAATGATAGCAGAGCATCCCTGGCTTGCTACAGGCATTGTATAGTGACCCCCCAATTTGGACTACATAAACCCCAGAGCCCATACCTCCTCTTTGGAAGCTAAGGGGAAAAGACAGAAAAATGTGGATAAATGCACTCCGCATCCAACCACAGGACGTTCTCCTGAACCTGCTGGGCAACCTCAAGCAACATGGCCGTCAGATTTTGCAAGCTCTGCTTTGATGTGGATTGTTTCAGGAGATTGCATGTGAGGCAGTTACCCTGCTGAAATTGTTTTAGTGTGCATGAAATAATTGAATCTTCACAAGAGAGAATAAGAGGTCATTAGTAAAGACAACGCAATAGTAAAGACAAGCCAAGGCTGATATTCCAACATGTACTAAAACAGAGCAGCAAACACTTAAAGGAATGCTTTTATGGCCCAATAGGTTAGACACACATCTGATGACGGTAAAACACGCCTTCCTGTATTTCCTTCATTCAGAATGAAGCCTTTTATTGTTAGACATGACAGGGAAAGTCATCTCTTCATCTGTTTTTTATCAGCAAGGCATTTAGACACCTATTTCCAATAGATGGGGCACAAAGAAGAGTTCCAATCTTGCAGTGAAGCTCCAAAACCCCAGAGAAGTACAGGACAAAACCTTCTCTGCTGCACTTCCTATCTGCAAACTTATTAGTATGTCTAGTGTGAGTCATATCCTTTGATGCCTGATTTGCAACATGCATATTTCAGGACTGTAGAGACCACCCTGGAACAGAAGTCTGCAAATTCCCCTATATTAACAAAAGTACTCATTACTGAGGCCATATTGATGAACATTTCAGTGCCTAAGCTTTTGTGTAACTTCAGCCCTGTGCCACATACAAGATAAATGATGGAATTATGCAGACAAAACAATAGTGAGATTGCTAGCCTAAGATGACAGGAGTATGAATACTTACAGGGGCATGCCTGATATTATTGCTCCCAATGAATAAGAGGACTTACTGCCTTGAGTATCTAAAAAATATTTTCCAGCTATTTTCTAATGTAAACAGTTTCTGCTGCTGTCACAAAGATAATATTGGTGGACAAAGGGAAAAATAAACTGTGCAGTAATGAATGTCAAGCTGGCTTTCATAAGCTATCACACTCCATTAAGGATACATTGAAAAAAAAAATAGACCCCCCCCTCTCCAAGATAATATAAATGCCCATAGCCAACAGGATAAAAAATCTGACAGCTTTTATACTGCCATTTCTGATACCATAAGACAAGGCTGCTTTGACAGGCATTGTCAAAGCTCTGTCCCACAGTAAGGGCAGTAGGATAAGGAACTGGTACTTTGAATGCTCAGACATGAAAAAGGCATTTCATTTCCCTGGAGGTATTGCAGAAAGTCATTAGAGAACACTGGTTACTTTACAACAATGGAGCCCTGAAGGATAATCCAAAAAGCAGACATGGTTTTGGAAAATTATCCCAGATTCCATAATTTCATCAAGGTAACAGTCAGAGAGTTACTTGAAAAATCAAAATTCAAAATGATAGCTTTTACCATATGAAATGATTTAACACCTCTAGTGTTGATAGGAACAGGGTTAGGTGAAAAGAGGAAGTTATAAAAAGGCAAACCTTTAAAAGCAAATATTATGTAAAAATATGGGTGGAAAAACATTACTGTTACAGAATTATTTCCAGTACCTAAATGCCAGAAGAATGTAGCCTTCTTTGCATAAGGAAGTAACATTAAAATAGTAGACAAAAAAATATTTGGATTTATGACTGTTGATGTTTATTCTTCTTTTCTTCTAACAGATCATTAACTTAAAACATAATATATTTCTGAGTCTGCCTTGGTCCATAAAGATATAAAGACCATGGGAAAAAAATGAAAACGGCTCTTTCAAACTCTGATGGATTTTTGTCTTTACTCTCAAGAGCTCTTTCAAACTCTGATGGATTTTTGTCTTTACTTTCTTCCTTTCCTTAAATCCACCAAAAACCTGTGGCATTATTCCCCCTTTTTTTCCAGAGTGTAATAGAAACTCCAGTCACAAGTGAATGTGAGGAAAATGGCTGGTGACACCAAGTTCAGTGAATTGCTGCACCTTCAAATGAAAGTTGGATATCAGAGCACTCTAAATATTAAATTAGCCCCACTGAAAGACAGCTATGCTTTTCTAGGGATGTCTTTAAAGGGAAAAACTCTTTTCTGATCTTTCCTTTTACACTTGTATAGCAAAAGTTTCTTCCTGTATGAAAAATCTGATCATTCTATCACACTTTACTATGTAATATTCAAATATAAAGCATTTTGATGGGATTATCAAAAATCTTCAGGTTATATTCCAAAAAAACAAAACAAAAACCCACCAACCAACAGATCCAAAAAATTCCACACGACTATCTTTAAAAGTACATAAATACATATACATGTAGAAGGCTTTCCAATCATAGACATGTAGCCAGGATTATTTTTTTTTAACTCCTTTTACTTAGCATCAGTTATGTATACTTTCAATGCTGTCCTCATGGAGGAAGATTTGGGGTTTTTTTGCTTCTCTAAACTGAAAAATCCATTTCTATTTTCCTTCTGGGAAAGATGGCTGAAGAACATTAATCTTTGACCATAGAAAAAATTATAGGAGAAGTAATAAAACCAAACAAAACAGTAAATTTTATAGGGTATACATCAAGCACTTCTTTTCACCATTCCTCCTTAGACATGGGGAGAAGGTGCAGCTACTGAAAATGGAATTGAATTGAAATAGCGAAATTATTGGTACAGTTAGAAAAGATGACTAAACATTTTCCTACACAGCTTATTGCATGTTTTCCTGCTCCATTCTCTGAAGCAATTGTTTCTGGACACTTCCATACAGGACATCAGGCTCCAGAAACCTGGAGAAGTTTGCATCAACTTTTGGGTTTTGTTGGTCTGCTCTAAACCAGTCAATGTAAGCTTTTTTCCTATGAAATTATACATACAAAATTTTCTTCTAAGTTGTCTCACTATTTTCTCTGCTCCCCTGAGTAGAACTACAGTCTCTTAGGCAACTCCTATGGCACAGTTCATGTAATACATTAAGACCATTTTAAGTGTTTGCTATTATCAGACTCCCAACACATTTTGTCAGATCTTTGGCAGAACTTGAAAAAATACTAAATTACTATGAGAAAGCTTTTGCTTTATGTGGTCTGAAAAGATCTGTGGTCTGAAAAGGTCTATGGCAAATAAAAAAAAAAATGCCAGCATATGCCTGTGCTGGAGTTGTAATTTAATTTATTGCTAACATCTGCTTCCTTTTTATGACTAGGCACACTCACACTTTTGGTTTTTCTTTATTACCAAAATTTTTAGTTCTTTATATTAACTATGTGTTACCGTCACATTTAATAAAGAAATCCTGCATGAAAGAGCTCTCACACATGTAAGTTTAATGCTCCTATCTTCAGTTCCTTTCTCTCAAAGGCTATGAACCCACTTCTCTCACCTTCCAGGTGAAGGTTTGAATCAGTAAACTAGAGGTTTATGTGAGAGCAGATGCTCTCATGCCCTCTTATTGTGATTGTTCCACTTTAATATTAAATATAATATTATCATTCCATATTCAGTAGACCAGAAACAGAGGGTGAACAAGCACCTAAACAGAAACATGACCAAATAGTTTAGTTGTCAGAGTACCTACAAAAAAAAGGAGGACTCTTTTGCTCTCCCTGTTACTTAAACTTAAAATGCTTAAACTTTTACTGGCATTTCAAAAAAAACCCCTAGACTTCTTAGGGAAACACTCTTGTAGCAAGGCACAGGAAGTGTGCTTACAGGCCTCCCTCTCTGGTCCACACCACACAGACCTGTTTCAACAGGAAAGATGAAGACTGAAGAGTATTGTAAAGACCAAGGTTTAAAGTATTACATGCACTAATGACCTAAAAATGTCCACAAGACCACCAAGAAGAAGGGAAATATTTAAACACCTAAACCTCTAAATAGTGGAAATGTATCTAATGGCTAATCCACAGAGGAAGTGATGGTAAGGGTGGAAGGATATTTCTTTTTTACCTTGCTTAGCACAAACAAAATATGGCATTATCTTCTAAAGATGAGTCTCAACAAGTGGGAGAAGTGAGGACTGCTCAGTGTTTTTTCACTTCCAGTGGTCTTTAAATTAGGCTAAGCATGGTCTCATAGTAGTCAGATAATTGCATTCTTAGCAGAAACCCAAGACAAATTAGTGACCTTCTGATGTGAAGCATGCAGCTGAGTTGGAGCCATTTTATCTAAAATTTATATTGGGTAATGATAGGTCTAAGCAGTTAAGATGAGCAAGGGCATGCTGACAAAGACATACAAAGCCATGCCTGTGTCACCATGTTTCAAGTTGGGCCAGCACAATGCTCTGGACTCCCAGACGTAGCACTGCTCCAGGCCCCAATGCCCAGAGGGTGCTCTAATGCCAGCTGTTTTGCAATGCCATGGATATGCAACTCTCAGATTGGTGCCAGCTCAAGCTCCATCACAGCAGACACCAGAATGCCTAGAGAGGCTTTAAGGATCTAGTCCAAGTGACAAGAACATAGATATTGGTCATGATACTTCAGTCTGAAACTGCAGAAAAATCTGAATAGAAAATATAATTATGAGTTCAGATCACACAAAATAATTGCATAAAATAAAAATAATAAAAAAGTAAGCCTTGTGTTCTCCTCCATTTGCTCTGTTTGTCAACTTGTGACTGAGCTTTTCAGCATCAACCAAACACAGGCTGTATCCTCGATTTGAGTCAGTTGATTTGGAGGTCAAGACTAAGTCAACCATCAGCCTTTCAAAGGCTTCTTCACTAACCTCTTTAGACTGTCAACAGCTTTTGCCTGTGCACAAAACAAGTGATCAGTGTAGCAACAAATTCCTGAAGTAATGGAGAAGTAGCACCATACATTTAATATATGTCTAGTCAATAACAATAGTGTTAGATTCTGAATTACAGCATAACAAACAGGGGCACATATAGGTTAATTAGTAATAAAGTTGAACTATTAAAGTGGATCTCAGTTAATTCATTGGTTTTCAAAGTATTTTAGGCTAGATGGATTCTAGCCAAGGCTCCAAGTTTATGAAACAGTGATTCATGGCTAATAAGGGCAAATGCCCTAGAGATACGAATATTTGTTACCCCGACGTGCTGACCTTTTCCCAAAGAGGCAGAAATTTAATTATCTCCTTTGAAAAGCACAATTATAGAAAAAGTCAAAACCTGATTTATATTCAGTTTCTGCATTTTTCACAGATAAATAAGTAGGGAGAAAGAGAAACTGAAGGAGCACTTCCAACAAGCAGAACCTACATTAATATATGTGTGCACGTGTATTTTGGGGGACAAAAGAAGATTTCTTCTCCTGCTACTCATTCAAGTTTTGTCAGGTCTTTCAATTTTGGCTCACTTAAGCTCATAAGCCTTTCTTTATAGTGATGTCAAAACTCAGAAAACTGCTCTCTCTCTCTCTCTCTCTGTCTCAACTTTGGTTGGCAACATTCTCATCACTGGCAAGGTAAATAACTGGTCAGAGGGGCCAGTGCACACCCCCAGTGGCAGAGACAAGCTTGAAGCTGCCAGTCCCACATTCACCACCAGCAGATACCTTTGTATTGCCACACTGGCAGGTCTTGCAGGGGCTGTTGTTTTAACTCTGAATGCAAATGCCAAATAATACGAGGTTGTGGTCAGAGGTATAAAAACTAAATTCTGTGAAGCTTTATTCAAAGAAGTATTTTTCATCTGTTTATCTATACGTGGAATTATTTGCATTATTTTTTTTTCTTGTACTAAGACTCCTCCAACAGCTAAAATCATGACACTGTGAAAATGTGCTGATTAAGTCAGCAATTGTCCATGGCTAAAGCATCGACATTAAAAAATAATAAAAGAGCCTTCTTAATTATAAATGGCAAACAAGCTGAATGCAGATTAGCTGACACACTTTCATCAAATATGCTTCTTTTAGAGTGATCTGAGCTCTGGTCTGCTATGCTCAAACAGGATCTCTTGGGAATGTATCTCCTGTAAGATCATATCTTAATTTGCTCTGGTAGTATTTTTAGCAATTTGATGTCTTCCTACCTCCTTTCCCACCAATGAAATAAATCATATTGTGGTCATTAAGTAAACCCATTCATCCAGTTCCATTTGCTATAATTCTGCCTGCTACTGTGTAGCCTAGGGCTATTGATCAAGCATAGCATTCCATCCAAGAGTGTGTATGTGAGCATGTGTTTAATTAGAAACTTAATTTATTGTAATCATAGCATGGAAACTTTTAAACACAAGAATTTTTAGTCCTTTTTTAAACTCTTACAAACATAGATGGCTTCTTTGATGCAGACAGCTTATTTAAGTTATACAAAAAATTTCCATAATTAAAAGGAATTATGAGAGTTTTTCATTCATCTATTTTTCATACATTCCCTTTAAGAGTTTATAAGCCTCCCAAAGGTAGAAGCAAAAGTTATTTGAACCAATGTATGTCTCCACAATGTTACAGAACCACAGACCCACAGGGCTAGAAGGTACCTCCAACCCTCTGCTCAGAACAGGGTCACCTACAGAGGTTTCTGAGGACCATGTCCAGTTGGCTTCTTAAAATCTCCAAGAAAGGAAATTTCATAGGTTCTGTGGGCAACCTGTGATAGAGTTCAACCACCCTCACAATAATATAGTGCTTTCTTATGGCTACATGGGATTTCCTCAACCAGGTATGGAAATACATTGATAAGTGCCAAAAGCCCTGCTGAAGTCAGGATAAACAGCATTCACTGCTCTCCCTTGCTTGCTGAGCCCATCATTTCATCATGAAAGGTTCTCAGGTTGGTCAGGTACTACTTCCCCTTCATGAATGCATCTGAATACTCCTAATCACCTTGTTTAAAAGTAATTACCCCGAGACCAAGGTGAAAAAGGCATTGAGCCCCTCGCCATTTTCCATGCCTCCTGTAAACAGGTCCCCTGTTCCATTTTTGCAACATATCCACATTTTCCATGGTCTTTCTTTTTTCTTTGTTGCCATTCACATCGCTCACCAGGTCTGACTTCTGGTGAGCTTTGGCTTTCCTAACCCTGTCTCTGCACACCTGGACAGTGTCTCTATATTCATCCCAGGTCACCTGCCCCTGCTTCCATGCCTCATGCACCTCTTATGTTTGAGTTTAGTCAGGATTTCCTTGTTCACCTATGCAGGATTCCTGCCACCTTTGCAAGGCATGAAGTGGGCCAAAGGAACAGTATGCTTCCCTGTCATCACAATTTCAGAGCAGCAGCACGTTGTTGTTTTCTGCCTGAAGCACTGATGGCTGTCACAATCATTTATTTCGGGCACTGCAAGTCACATAACTATTATTTTTCCCCATAGGAAGCCACGTCCTAGAGACTGTGAAGCCCAGCTCTTGGCACTCCTGCAGCAGGCACCTCTCCTCTGAGGACACATGGTAGCAGCTCCCAGCTTTCTGATGGGTTTGCCCATCCCTGCCTTGCCAGCCACAGGGGCTGTGCCAGCGAGGGGTCCCCACCTCGCCTGCCTGCGTGGGAGGAGATGGAGCCAGGGCACCCTCTCGGGTCACTGCCTGCTGATCAGCTGCAGCACAGAGGTGGGCTGAGTGACAGGGTGAGTAAAAGTGTAAGTGAAGCAAACAAATGTGATAAAAGATGCTGTACAGGAGGCTTGAATAATTCTGTAAAGAGAACTGGTTCGTCATTGGGGTGCCAAAGCCTCAGAAAATTCACATTCAAGGAATGAAGAGTTTTCTCATTTCTTGGTTATAACACAGCAATCCCAAGGTCTACTGCACAGCTAAAAGTTAAGTCTGAAATAGATGAATTGAGTTTTCATAATTTTCATTTGGATTTTCAGAATTAAACTCCATGACAAACCACCCTCCCATGCCCTCCTTCAAATGAGGTCTTTCTCTGGTTCTCCCTCATTCCTTCCAGTTGTGAAAATCTTACTCATTGACTATATTTCCTAGTTATTTCCTTCTAAAATAAGTCTTTTTCCTAATAGTTTTGTATCAAATTATGACCACACTTACTGTCAGAACAGAAACATCTCACTCCTATCTTACAAGGCATCAGCTAAAGTGCTTCTCCTAAGATTAAAGGAAAATCCATGCTAGATATGATTTGATTTGAGCATTAGCAAGACATCTGCCAAAATGTTAGCACAGTTATCCAATATAGTACACACTATTCTAATTTACTCTTCTATTCTATTAATTTATTTATTTCCAACATAGACAGCATTTCATCAACTAATACTTCATTTCCAGTAACCATAAGATGCTGCCCAAGAAGCTGGCTAAGAGAAAAGCAGAGATAACCTCAAGGTTCATTATCTTCCCAAGTAACAGACTGCTGGTAACAGAAGCTACAGAACATGGAGGAAGAGCTTGTTCTCCTGTCAGGAACACCCTTCAACCCTATTTTGGAAATAATTAGGAATTGCACCAATTCCTTCACATCCCAAGTTTTCTCTGGACATTGCATGTTATTATACTGTGTAGTATTTCAAAAAAGAAAAAAGAAAAACAAAAAGGAGTTTGACTTCTAAATTTTTTCTGTTTCATGTCACTTTATATCCAGCACTAAAAAAAAGCGCCTTGGATATGGCAAAGAAATGAGAAATATGTGTTCTCTGCAATAGTTTGGCAATATTATTTGTCATCTAAAAATCCTGGAAGATTCAGTTTTTCTAGATGTTTAACTTTTTTCTTTTCATCATAGGAAAAGGAAAAAAAAGATTCATGCAAAACTTCTCACTGAAATGTGCAGATATCCTTCTCTAGACACAGAAAGAGAGCTTTCTACTACTGAACAGATTATGTCTGATGCCCTTCTAGTAGTCTAATGTTCAATATTTCCCTATATGTGTTCCAACTGCTGAGTTGGATGGGGGATATTTTAAAGGACATACTGGAAAATATATGCACCTCTAATGTCTCCTCTGTTGTGTTTGCTACCAGCAATAACTGGATCAACTTCTCCTCAACCTTTGGAGAAGAAAGCTACCTTTGCTACATGAATCATTGTTTTCTGGTTTTCATCTTCAGATGTCTAAGAACTTCAATTCAAAGAGTTGCACAGAGATCCATATCTCCTGGCTGGGACAGACACAGTAGTACTGTGACACTTTAAAGAATCACTCCTTCCCTATGGTAGTTGATGGTTTTAGAAGGAAGACAGTGAGTGAGAAGCAATGTTGTAATGAAAGGTGTTACTATGAACAGGACTCTAGGTTATGGAAAAGGAAAAGGTTAAATTTCTCTTGCACTTTCTGTTTTCTTACTTGTTTTATTTATTTTTCTTGCCTCCCCCTCCACTCACAGGAAGCAGCTCCATCACAGGGATATTTGTCCCCCAGGTTGCCCCTCCAGGTTAGGCAACAGCAACATTTTTTTTCTATTTCATTCTTCAACTGTTCTTTTCTACATTTCCTCTGTTTCTTCTAATGACATTATATCTGTGCCAAAATTTTTGATTCCATGAGGTTTTTTCCTTCTCTGTTGTTACTTGCAATTAGCTTAACAACTTATCACTCATCCACAGAGGCTTTAAATAATTTATATTTCAGGTTTTGCTTTGCAGTATTTCCTCCCAATCTTTTTGCAAATTATTCTTTTTTTTTTTCTCATCCTCAAGAGTTCTTTGCTCATAAACACTGCCAATCTATTTTACTTAATAAATTTCTGATTGTATTAAATTGGAACATTTACATGTTAATACACCTGTATTTGTATCCCAAACCCATCCCTAATGATCGTGGTACTTACCATATCCATTTTACTTAATAAAATTCAGTCTGAAGTTTTTCCGTGCTGAGTTGCCTGTAACACATACTGATATAAAAATGAGTTCTACATGAAACTCTAGTTCTCCTTATTAATGATTGAATAAATTATACGAATTAAAATTCCCTAGATAACACTGTAGTCACTAATCTAATGCTCTCAACTATTTCTGAGTGTGCTTCCCTACCCTGAACCACAGGTGGTAAACACTTTTTCCTTCCCCCTCAGTACTTCAATTTAAACTGAGTCCACATTTCCACATTCCCCCTCATTTTTAATAATCCTCATCATAACCTGAAAAGAGTTATTAACTCACACTGCCACCTTTCCCAATTTTCATTACCAAATATTCTGATGCACAGAGTGCCCCACAGATTCCTAATCACAGACAGCACACACTACACAAATAAGAATTGACCCTGTGTTACCCTAAGTTTTGTAAATAGTATGAATAAAATAAAAATAAATACTTACAACCATTGTTAATATAAAGACTATGGAGACTTGTATAGACTTTACATGCCCATATGTTGTTATTTGTAGAGCGTACAAACCTCAGTAATCAACCTGTAGCAAACAGTGGTAAGCACTTCAGAAAATGTTTAACTTGCTCACCCAGCAACTCTACAAAGCTGTTGAAACAGCATTTTTAGTGTTGTGTTTCATTATTTGCTTTTTGCTTACTGTGAAAATCCATCTATCTGTCTCACAATGTTCTGTTGGAGATAGAATTTTAAATAGGTAAATGCTTAAATGAGAAATTTAATGAAAAAAAAAATCTCTGAATTCTACAAAAAGGAAATAGTACTCCTCCAATATCCTACTGTGAATTTAAGTCAACATTTTAATGCTGTTGTTTTAATAAAAAAACCATGACAACCAGCCTCATCTTTCTCTTAACATCTGGAACCAACAGAGCGAAGTTTTTGGGCTTCAGAAGGTGAGCAGCTTCTAGAACTCTGTTTAAAACTCCCAGTTTCTGTATCACATTCATTGGTACATAAAAGAAGGAATATAAAATTGAATAAAAACACCTGTAAGCTGCAGCTATGTTGGAGACTGATTCCTTTTATATTTGCACACTCTCATGAAAATTGCTCTTGCTGATTGCGCTCTCTCTGCCGTTGTCTCACTGTTTTTCCCCACATTCTTGGGAGGGTGGACTGAAGCAACGTGCTGCTGATCGTTCATCCACAGCTATGGACACACAGACAAGTTATTCAGACTTTTCCTCAGAAGTGCCAACTTGAGTGTCTTTCCTTCAACATTTGTCAGTTGTCACAAAACTTGTAGAACTGAAATAATCTTGGTAAAACTCTGTCTTTCCATTTAGTTAAAATTGACCCATGGGTTCAAATGTTGGTGGAAAACAGAAAGAGAGTGGAAACACAGGACAGCATGAAAACACAAACTTCCTTATTTAACAGGCCAGCCTAAAATTAGGAAACTGAATTATCACTGCCCAACCTACACTTCATTTTGTGCCTCAGAGGGTACAACATGCCCTTGAAGTCAATTTTTCACATTCTTTCTCTAAATTTAGTAGTGTCAAAATAAATCATGGGTGTGTTCTGATTACTTGGCTGCCAGTGAGAGTATTTCCTTACTGCTTTCCTCATAAGCCAAAGGCCCAGAAATGTCTGGTTTAGTGCTGAAGACTTAACTATATGACCAGTCCTCATGCACCTAACCAATACTAATGGACTTTAAAGGATGGATAATGAAAAATAAGTATCAAACTCAGGCATTTCTTCTCATTCAAGAAAAATGTACTTCCTTTCCTTGTGAAATATGAGAACAATATTCTGGACAGTGAACTTGAAAAAGATGTCGGATTTTTTGCCTGTCTGAGAATGACTTGAAACTTCAGGATGCACAAATGAGAAATTACTATCTGGAGAACATCACTTCTCAGACTTATGACTGCACATAAGTAAGAAAGACATTTGAAAGCCTGTAAAAAAAGAGAAGTTTGCCTCAGTCTGATACTGCATTGATTGGCATAAGAACATGATTACTCCTCTGAGCCTACCTGGTCTTATATTATTAAAGGAAAAAATGCACAGAGTAAAGGTATCTTGCATTTCTTCCAGAACATTTACAAACTTTTTTCTTTTCTTTTCTGTTTTTTTTTTTTTTTCTTGTGGCATACTAAATACTTGACAAAAATCCTCTCAACTGTCATTTCTTCCTTTACCTCATGCTACATCAATGTTTCTTTCAAGCCTTTATTTGGGACACTAGTAAGTCTTTTGCTTTATTTTAAGGATGGTAAAGTCTAGAAATATGAACAGAGTAATGGACTGGGACAAGAATACAAAAACACTGTTTTCATTATCAGTCTGTCATTCATTTTTTATCATGTCCTTACCTCATCTTTATCATCTTTTCAGATTTTTTTTTTTCTTCTAGCTCTTCTCTTTTTTCACAGACTTAAAATACACTAGTGTCTTAAAATGATAAATCAAATTCCCCTTTATTCTCTTTTCCTCTCTAAAATTCATCTGACTGATGTGCACTCATAAATTTATAATAATTTTGGAACTGTTTTCTTTATTCCAACCCATTTTAAAGCCAGAAGGTTCTTATTTTGAAGTGCTTTCTCTAGCCACAACACCTAGATACCTTCTCTTTCTCCCTGAAATAAATGCTGACATTTTGTCATGATCATAGGGCTTCAACCAATTAAGGAGAAACAAAAATATATTCCAAAACTCATGGCAAAATAGCATGAGCAGCACAAGTGATCCTTCTATCCGTCTTTTAATGTCCCAAAAGAAAGACAATAAGAAAAAAGAAAAAAAAAGGAGACAACCACAACACCCACCACAGAAAAGCAGAGCTTGAAGAAATGGGCCAAATAAGTCCCATTCTCTTGAACTGATGTGTTAGAAGCATCCCTCCTGTGAACAACTGTCTAACATGCTCATGATCCTTTTCTGACAGCACATTTTCCTTCTAGAAGATGACTGATTTGGATTAATGTATTCATTGTGCATTTTGTGTCTATGCTCAGAACAAATGTACACCCACATATTTATGTTACTGCTATTTTATTCTGTGAAAAACATATTGTTTGAACTCACTCAAATTACCAGTATTAATAAATCATATCACAAAGTACATTTGCTACATCACTTCTGTCAGTAAGCCACAGGAAGAAAGGGAACAAAATTTCTTAATGCATATGTTTTAGGGACATTTTGTTCTTGCTTCTCATTGTCTCACTTTTCCTGACTCCAGACAGAAACTCAGCAAATGAGGACTGACTTGTTTAGCACCCTCCAAATGTGCTGAAACACATTTAGTCACAGCCCACACAGAATGCTATTTCTATTTACTGCAGTCCAAATCTGCTCTACAAGTGAGGACTGTGGATCAAAGATCAGCCAGCAGGCAACAGGTATTTTATTTCCAAATCTTGCTTGTGGAAGACAAAAAAATTTTAATTTAGCAGGCTTTACATGAAATACATGTAGCATCATACAGGTGGGTTTTACATAAAATACATATAAGAAACATAAAATGAGCTCCATCAAACAGAAGGATATATTAATCATAAAAGTATGACAACAGATTTTGACAGCAAGGAGATTATCCATCTCTTATAAGGCTTATTATGTAGAACATTGTTTCAATTCAAGTCTACACGAACTGTTTGCTTTCAGATTATACTATTAAAAACACTATTTCCCTTAAATAGGCTATCTGAAATGTTTTTAAGATATGTTTATGGCATATCTGATGGAATAATAAAGTTCATTTAGTTTCTATAAATATTCTTAAAGGGGTGTTTTTTGCAGGTCTTTCTTTTTCCACACCAGGCCACACAGTGATATATGATGCCATTAGCAGGTCATCTTAGGCCAGTTTCTCCACCAGGTGTATATACTTTTAATTATTCTTTGTCAGAATGAGTGACATTTTGCTGGTTGCTGCACTGAAAGTGGCAGGTGGTTGATAAAGTGCTCTGTGGACCTGTCCTTCCACTCATCAATTTCTTGCAGTTGTACAGGTTTGCTTTTAAACACTATAATTTTGTGTCAGATGAGATGTATGCAAGCTTAGGGGTCTCTTCAGTAAGCCATAAATTCTGTGTGTGGTTCTTATTATTGTGAAGTTGGGGTGCCTTCGCTCTTTTCAGCTCAACACAGTGCTTTATTTTTTTCACATTCATCTAGAAGTTCGTAGTCATAATTAAAAAAAAAGTAAACCAACCAAACCCAGACTCAGATGCAGTCTTTTTTTTTTTTCCTCTGCAATGAAATTTGTAATCTTCTCTCCAATTCAACACATGCACAAATTACTTAAGTTGGCAACCTTTGTGCTCCTCTTGCTTTACGTCTCTTTCTCCTAACTAGGTCAGAATAAATGTTATATTACCCTGTGAATACCAGAGAAGAAAGCATTCTTGAGTAGGAGGAAAAAAAACTGTTGTAAAGAAGAATGAAGAAAGTACAGACCAAATGGAGTTTTCCTGGATCTTAGGGGACTAGCCCGAGTCGACAACAGACAGTTTAGAAACAACATTAAAATTCTCCTAAAAGAAAGTGCAAGTTCAATATCAAGTACTAGTTAATATCTTTCTGTAATAGCTCTATATGCATACTTGTTCTTCTATGCACCTGATATTATAAGGATGTGATTTGCTGAAAGATTGTTTTGGAACAACTAGAAATGTACACACCCACTTAAACTTCAGCTCCCAGTCTTGACAGATGAGTTTATACATTTGCTCTGCAGGCTGGATTCTCTCTCAACCATATGACTGTGGCTGACAACTAATTTCATTATTGGTTTGGATCCATTGCTATACTGCCCAGTAGAGAGTGAAACAAGCTGCCACAGAAGTCTCATAGCTATGTTAATGCAGAGCTCTGCTAAGATGAATGCTTTTAAGCCAAGTAGTTATTTCATTAGGACTAACATAAAGACAACAGAAATGAAAAATCTATCACTTATCCGTGTGGTTTATGGCACCTGTTAATCACCTTTGCATCAAAACCCTGTGACTTCTCATGTTAAGCCACGCAGTTATAGCTTGCACATATGGCTCTGTTTTTTCTCCATTCTATCTATTACAGAGCAGTTAGTACACCTAGACATTTTTCCACTGGAAGAAATTATCAATATAATCAAAGTAATCTCTCAACCTGATTTTCCACAAATTAAACCAGTTGTGTTCTATAATGTCTCTCTTAAAATACACAGCTTTTTTTTTTTTTTTTCCTCAGGGCTCAACTTTATTTTCTCCCCTTTCTCTGTATCTTCTCTAGCAATTTAATATCTTGCACTTGTTGTATCAACTCTGTGCTAGATAATCAAGCTACTATTTTTGAGAGGTAAAACACAGTCCTTTCCCATGTTTGTAGTTCCTTGTGCAGCTGATGCCTCCTTAACCTGATCCTTCTTGCCATGGCACAACTTTGGGAACTCCTCTGCAAATCCTGCCCCTTCTGAATTGCTGCCCAAAAAGAAGCAGTTTGAAATGTAGAGTGCATACTTCAAACCAGTACTCTAGTGCCATTGAATAGCTCTCAAACAATTTTTAGGTGAAAGAGAAATCTTTTTGCTTGATCTAATCCACTGATCTATTTTTCGCAAACCTCCTGTATCAGTAAAAAACCACTAATACATGTAATGGACATTTGAAGCGGCAAGGCAAATTTAAAAAAGATAGAATAGACTAGAGTCTCTGTACAGACTGAATGATTTTTAGGTCCAGATACTTTTCAGTAATGTCACTGTTAAAATGTTTTGAGGTTAAAACTGAATAATATCAGGTAAAAAAATGAAATTTTAGTATAGGCGCTGAATTTTACACTAGCCAAATTCAGGAAATGTGTCTTCCAGTAGCAAATTAAAGTGCCTGAACTAGGAGAGCCCTTGTTCTGTTCACGGAGAAACAAACTGCTCAGAAATTCAGCCCACCCAAAATCTCAGTTTGTGCCTAGTCTACCCAATGGTTAAAATTATATCATTGAGAGCAGTTACTCCATTGCAAAATTCTTGCTCCCCATTTACAATGGCAGAGAGAGACCCATGACTACCCCAGAATTTACCATCTCTCTGTTGGGTAAAAGGTCTATGTCCACACTGAATGAGATCATTATTCCTTCGAGGGTTTAGTTAAAATGCTTTGTGCGCAGCACGAAGATCCAAAGGAGTTGGTAAGAATGCAAAGACTGCAGGAGTCGCGTTGGAGGTGAGTAGAGAGATGAAGGAGAACAACCCTCTGCATTTGCATCCATATGGTAGACGGGTGGTTCTAGGACCATTTCCCAGAGCTACATCATATTTTTCTCTCAAAAGAAATTAGCTGATTTTCTGAGAAAGGCAGCCTTACATCATGCATAATAAGGAGACAAGGAGACAGGAATGGACCAAAATCTAAGTTATCTGATGGTGCAGATTTAAAAGTTTAGTCTTCTAGGCATCCTATGGAGTATCTACTGTGCTTTAAACACAAAACAAAACAAAAAAGGAACAAACAAAAAAATCTCAAAACAAGAACAAAAAACCTGAACAACAACAAACCAACTCAAGCCCCCCCCCAAAAAAAAACAAACCAAAAACCAGCAACAACAAAAAGCCCAAACAACAGCAACAAAACCAAAACCAAATTAAAAAAAAAACAAACCAACAAACAAACAAACCAAAGAAAGAAAAAATAAAAAGTAAAAAAAAATCATTACAGGGAAATCCTGTATACTGGTCCCCTGATCTCTTCATGCTTAATCATTTTCTAATTCCTTTAGTTTGCTTTAGTCCTGAGCAACAAACTGCCCAGAACAAGCCTACCATGTTCCTGATGACTTTAGACTGTCTCTTACTTTCAGACATAGGGACCTGTCCTGGTCCTTTTTTTAATTATAGCGGGATATTTAATTTAGTCTGGGTAAAATTCAAGCCTATGGATTTTATAGTGATTATAAAATTGCTTCAATTCTTGTAGTGATATGTAGTATGGACTATGGGTACACAAAAGAAACTCTGTTTTCTTTTGTTGTACACGTTTTTGCAGTTAAGCAGCAGAAAACCCAATAAACTTGTTCTCATAAATTATTTTATAAACAAAATTATTGCATTTACAGTCACAGTATATGACTATATTATTTGTAAACTTTATCAGTGGATGTGATGTCTCAGGAAAAACACAAAACTTTATGTTATAAGCCGATCATTAGCATGATGGGCTTTTTGCTTTGGCATAGAGAGTCAAAAAGGTCTTTCTGTCAGTAAAGACGAATTTATTGCAATATGTGGGTAAACATTTTAATCAAATATTTATCAGTGAAGATTCTATCATCTCTTAGCTTAGTCCTGATATGTGAGTTGTCAGGCCAGGAGAGAAAGGCAAAATATGATCTCTGCATATTTTAACTCACTTTAAATAGTTCTGCTTGATTTTTCCCTTGGAATAAGTGAATCACCACAACTGGACATGGCAGAAGCATGAAATCTGTATAGTCTAGTCTCTCCATTAACTTTCAAAAATCAATTGAAATGGAACACTATGTAGTTAAACATAACTAAAGGATTTTTTAGATGGACAGCTAAGCTTCAGTGAAAGCCATTGAAGTTCACACTTACAAGAGCCTAATTCACTTTTGAAAGATTACCATAAGATCTTAGAAATCACACAATACTTTTGGAAATTACAGCCAAGAAGAATATTCTCTATAATGACTTTTCATAAACAGCAGCAGGAGAAACAGCATAATTTTTCTGACATACTACAAAATGCGAAGAATTAGCAAACTAAAGAAACAAGCCACAGTCATATCTGTTGAAATGCACAGGAAGTATGAAACATCTGTACAATATAGTGAGATACTTGTATTATCTGTTTCATTGTTTAACGCAGAGATACATTGCACCTATTAAATACAGAAATTGTATAATAATAATCCAGTAGGGAGAGCTAGAGCGTAATACTTTTGTCAAGCACTTAATGGCAAAGATTCAGACTGCATAATCAATTAGAGAAGACGTTGCTATTATGATATGCATTTCTGAAGGACCTCTCCAAAATGCCTAAGCTCTCTTATTTACATTTTGGCTTGCATTGATTGCCACAAGGAAAGAAACCAATCTTCCTTCCCTCCCTCCAATATTAATCTGCTGGCTTGCAAGCCACTTATTTTGCAGCTGCCTTCAGAGACACACAGCTGTGTTCTTCCATGGCCTCTGGTCCACCCTGTACCAAAATCATCTTGCATCACAACCCAAAGGCTACGACCCTCTGGATTCAATACCATCTCCAGAACAGTGAAAACAAGCTGTCAGCTAAGTCAGTACCCCTTGGTATGTAGTCCTGTTTTTCTAACATTGAACTTTGCAATAAGAATTGAATTTGGTCCAACCACTGTTCATCCATCGCTTGGATATACTTTTAAATCAGTTTTACTCATTATGTTCCTACATGGTGTCATGTCAGCAGGATGTATAGATTTGCAGCTTCCAATAAACAGAATGTTATTTGAAATTTGATGAAAACAAGATATATTGTACAAAAATATTCTAGTTCATTACTTGCCCTTATTTGGATGAATTTTATGTTCATCTGCATTTAATAAAGCTATAATGATATAAACTCCACATGAGAAAGATAGATAGATAGATAGATAGATAGATAGATAGATAGATAGATAGATAGATAGATAGACAGACAGATAGACAGACATCTGTACAATGGATAAGATTGTACAGGCCAGGATTCTCCAACTCAGGGCAGTGTTACTCCCCTTCCTGCTTTCTTCCCTCCCCATATGATTGAACATCATATGTCTCATGTCTGCAGTGTGTTAACAGATCTTCCAAATCTTTTCAGCTCTTGCATACTCATCTAAGAAATATGGCTCAGTTTTAGCTGCAAGACCTGCTTCATGAAGAAAATTATTTTCCCTGAGTTCTTGCATATGCCAGTTGGAAGCAGTTATGGTGTAGAGCAGAAATTCATGTGCAGAGCTGTGCTACAGAGCACTGAGAGGCAGGACACAGACACTACACAAAGGAAATGTCCTATAAATGTCTTAGCTCCAAATGATTGCTGAGCAGCCTGCACTCGTAACAGCAGGAAAATTACTGAGTAGAGAGTCAAAAAATTAAAAGCTGTACTGGATCTGGCACATTCCTGAGATACGGAGGGCAACTGAAGAAATTTAATAATGCTGCACTCTGCATAAATCAACACTAAAAATATCCAGTCACAAAATTTATTTCTGTCTAATATTAGCCAGTACCAAGGCACCCAGTTATTATCAGATTTTTGTGCCTAAAATAATTGCATAGACATCGAGGCAGTTATGAACATCTTGTAATAGTTGCTCAGAAGGTAGAATGATGTTTATCCAGAAAGTGTATTTATATAGGGGGTTATCCAGAAGATAAAGACAGAATACAATGGTCTGTCATGATCAAATCTTGCAGTGCTGAGTTGTGTTTGACAAGTGTTGTAATATGATAGAAGAAAAATATTAAAGGTTAATTTGAAAAATGAGTATCTAATTAAACATGTCCTCTATGTGAAATATTTTGACAGGAATGAACACTGTCCACAGGTACCACAAGTCTTTCTGCCGCATTATTGTCTGTCTACAAAAGATATAAATAAATCCTCCTCTAGTTAAAAAAATAAATAAATTTGTACAAGCCAAGTGAAAATCAAATTTCAAAATAGTATTTTTATTAAATATGCAATTTTTCCAGGCAGAAATATATGCAATGTATGTTGATGTACAGATGACACTGAGCACTATTACTCTTGACGCAAGGTTAGTAATGGTTTTCAAGTAACAAAACACTTGTTGAATAAAAACATGTAAGTGGACACCAATTCATACTTTTCACTATAAAATAATAAAACAGAACCAGAATTACAGGCACTGTCCCCTGCTAACCTTCCGTTTGAGAGAAAGAAAAAAGCACATCTGCACCATTAGAAACTGATGTCAGAGTGATTTGGGGCTAAATAGCAACACAAGAGACAAAACATTCGCTGCAATTTGTGATTCCAAGAGCTGCTATTACTTTGGGAAGGCTGTGCTATCGTGTGCGATGGGGAGAGATGGCAACTGCAGCTGTGCTGTCATAACAAGGTTAACCCTGCAGTCAGGGGAAGTTGTCAATCTAAATGGAGACATATTGTGGAGGGACCCAGCTCTGCTTTCCCGGCCGCCCCAGAGGAGGGATATCACAGGTGCTGAGTCACTTGGCTTGCCCAAGGACGTCTTAGTGAGCCAATTGCCTCCACGGGCTGAGCCAGGCTGAGGAGCTTAGTCCATTTGGGTTGATAAAAATGCAGCTAATGGATTTATCATTTTGCAGCAGGAGCGCTGCCGAAATTTTAGGGGATAGCGACAGATTATCACAGGAGGATTATGGTTGCTAATTGATATTTCTGGTACATTTGACTGGAAAATGGAGGTGTCAGGATATGGATGTTGAGCTGTCTCTGTAGAGATACTGCTGAAACTGGGCCTCGTGCTATTGCACAGCAGCTCATGGGGTGCGAAGTTGCTCAGCCCAATGTAAAACAGACTCCTTGGGGGTGAAGAACACCTAAACAGCCAAGGCTTCTCAGCCCTCAAAAGACTTGTGACTGTGAAAGGGTTTGGAAGGCCCTCACCTGTCTCTTGCCCTTCCTCAACGCCTCCAGTCCTGTTGGTAACACCCAAGTTAAGGTGATAAACATTTCTCTCTCTCTCTTTTTAATATTTGCCTTAGCACCTTTCATCCAAAATGAATAATATACCTTTGCTGATGTTTCTTTGGAAATTATGCAGCTTCAAGAGATCACATAGGAAATCAGACCAGCTTTAACTTGTAATGAAAACTGGTTGAAATTTATGCTGTTCTTCATTTTTATTATTTATTACATCCTTGCCTGAGTATATTGATTTTGTGCCAACCTGTGTTCTTGTCAGAGTTTTTGTCACACAAATGAGGTTCCAGAAATGTAATGCCTGTATTTTATGAAATACAGTCCTATGCCATTTCGGGATGACCTTTTCAGTATTCTGCATTCTGATGGGTTGGCTGTTTCTGAGGCAGGGGCCTATTTCCATCTACACCTTATGCCCTCAGCACTTGTGTTTTAAAAGTAATTTAAACAAAGGTTGCTATATCAATTTCTTTTGTTTGTATTGGCATGCAGAGTTTATAATCTCCTTTCTGAAAAACTGGTGAACTCTGGACAGCTGGCTTTTCATCACACATGCCTCCATGAAGTCTCTGTGTAGGAATGAAGTTTTAACTACAGTATTAATTTTAGTATTAGAATGTATTAGACTCTGAAAGTGGACCTACAATATCAGAAATGGAAGAGGTCATGCTGGGGATGGGTTTGTGAGGGAAATGAGGAGACTACTCAGCATGCCTTTAAAACTGAAGCTTTTGCTGTATTATAAAATGGATTCCTTGTTCTTTTTTCCCTCAGTTATGGTTCTTCTCAAAAGCCCCTGAGAAACCCCTTGTCTGTTTGGTTACGTCTTCAGGGATTGGTCCTTGAAGGTCTGTTTAAGTGTCCCTATTGGCCCTTATTAACCCTTTCCAGGTTGTTATCCCTGGATTCTTATTGGTCGTAGTTTGGATCCCCTAAGAACCTATAAATACCACTAGCCATGTTAATAAACTCACTCTCTGCTTCCCCTCCTGGTGGTCTCTGTGTGGCTCCTTCTTGGGCATCTCGGGGACTGGGGGGAAGGAAGGGGGGAGCATCTCTCACCAGCTGTTGCATTAAACTAATGAGACTGTTTTGCTTTTGCTTCCAAGCAATTTGAAATGCACATTTGAAACAGCACTGTGAAGCACACAAACAAAACAACAGTTTTATTGCCAAAACAGCATCCCTCAGCAACAGGTACCTGAACAAGAAGGAGCAGAGGTCCCAAAAGAGACACAGACTTATAGTGTCATCATAGTGTCACCACAGGGTTGTGGAACATACACAAGATGCAGAGAAGAACTTTGCTGACTAGGTCCTACAGAGGCAGGGTGAGTCCTTACAATGTCTGCATTTGTAGGCAGACAAATTGCAGAATAACAATATCATAACAATTTCTGTTCCTTCCTTATTAACATTTCTGGCAGTAGCATAAGAAAAAGGCGTAGTATAGTTTCCTTTAAAAGGCATACCTGCTTCTCAGCTCTTTCCTTTCTTGCTCAGCATGATAGTAGTTCCTTGCAGGATTCATGAAGGAATGTGTTCCAGTTAATCACTCCTTATCACACAGACTACAGGAGCTGCTGACTTGATTTCTCTTATGACAACTGTAGTATGTGGTATTTTCTCCAGTACAAAATAATTTACTTAGAATATTTTAGAACACACAACAAAAGACTGTGAAATGCTCTATCTTCACAAGATAATCCAGTGGGTAAGAAATCTAATCAGAATTCAAGAAAGCAGAGAATTTTTATTAGTCCCTACTATGGCTCTGGTAATCCTCTGAGCCTCCGCTTCCCTGGCAGCCCCTTCCATCCATCTATTTCAACCAGTGGTTCCCAGAAGCACGAGCTCAGAGGGAGCTGACAGCCAGCCAGATCTCAACGCTGCGGTGCATGTGTAGTGACAATGACTCAACTGTGACAGATCATCTAGTTTTGTGTGCAGTGTGGAGACAATTTGTGTATGTGCAGTAAATCCAGTACACCCAGGATGTATCTGCCTTGCTACACAAGCTTTTGTCACCTGTGTAGCTTGTGCAGAAGTTCTGATGCATCCTGAACACATCAGATTCAACGTGCGTGTGTGCTTTTTCTGTGCATTTGTTTCTGCCTGGAAAATGCATGAGCTGTGAGAGTCTCAAGGATGTGCAGTGGAAAAGCAATCCTAACAGATTTTTTACCAGTTGAACTCCAGCATGTCTGCTACGTTTACACAAGGTGGCAAATTGGGCATAACAGGGCATTTGTTGCTGCAAAACATAGAGACTCCTGAACACTTAAAGAGAAATATTTTATCTGGGGAAAGGGACAGTGGGGGGAATAAAGAACTGTTTGTTTCCTAGCCACATTCAGAAGGAAAGCTGAGCAGTGGTAACTAATACAGAGCAACTGAGGGGACTGTATCATCCACCAGCAGTTACAAATCAGCATAGAGTTCTTCACTCTCAGGTGGGTGCCCATTGTGCAGCATCATGCCATGTCACCACCACCACTTTGTTTGGAACATCAGCATCCTGTTGCTTCTTCTGGGTAGACTCTGTCTCGCATTAAGGCAAGAAGAAACCCCACAGAAATATCCCAGGCACAGCAAAGCAGGCCAGCTTGAGCTGATCCACACTGTCTTGCTGGAAATTGAGGTTTTGGTTGGTTGTGAGTTCATCTGTAGCATGGGGTGTTACACATTAGTCTATTCACACTTTTCAGGGAAAAAAAATTACTTTGGATAACATATTTTGGGCATAAAATAGCAGACAGAGCAGTCAAACCAATGAGACATTTTCACCTCATGCATTCTCAGGCTGAAATTATTAAACAGACTGAACTTCAGTTCAATCAGTGAAAAGGCCTTCCTGCCCTACCTGCACTGCTATTTGGAAGAATTCATTAAGTCAGACAGGAAAAAAAGCACCCTTCTCTAGCAGACAAGCAAAATTTCAAATAACATGTACTTTAGTCACTGAGTATGTAGTTAGACCTCTGAGCAGTTAGTTATCTTCACACATTTCAAAGCCATTACTGTAAAAAATTGCAAAAAAACATGAGCAAAAAAATGAAAGCATAAATACATGTAAGGCAAAACCTTTCCTGCAGAGAACAAGAACTCAGAAAAGCTTATATATCAAACAGTTTAAGGAAATATATTACCAGTTTGGATTCATAAGGGTTTTCTTAGGAGGATTGAACACCCTCCTCTTTAGGAAAAGTTCATCTTAAAGGCTCTCCCTTGTCATCCCCAATGCCTTGGAGTGTTAGTAGAAATCCAGACAGCATTGCAAGTCAGAATTCTATTCAACATTTCCAAGTCATAAAATTCAGGCAAGTCTAAATGACTGTTTGGGAAAGATGGTTTTGTTGAAAAACATTCCTGAGCTGTATAAATAAGGAGAAGCAAACAGCAGGAGCAGGGTGTGGGAAGTGGAAGGGCTATAAGAAGTGCAAGCAAGATGTTTTGTGAGTAACAACACAGTTATCCTAAGATCTCCAGCATGGGTACTACAAATAGAAAACATTTTCACAAAGGGATATGTTGTAACTAGAGTAAAACAGCAACATTTCATTGATGTAAACACATCAATACTGATCTATCCCTGCTGAGCACCTGGCTTTTGAGCCCCCTTCAGATCTGCAATTGTAGGGAAAATAACAGCCAGACAGACCTGGACATCATACTGGTGAAACGCAAATGGAAGTTGCAGTCTGTAAACTGCACAACATGCTGTAAGTACACGAGCCAATATACTTACACTTTCCCTGTGAGGACAATGAGGCATGGGCTTGTAAACCTAGAAGTGCATGGTCTGAGCTCAGCTGTAGCAGCAGAGGGTCCCAGGGGCACCAGCCAATACACCCGAGTCCTGTTGGCTTCTTCAGCTTGAGAAGTAGAAGATGTGGCACTGCCCAGAGGGTGAGAGGAGCCAGGTCAGCCAGAGCTCACCAAAGTTGTGAGGTGGGTGTGTGAGAAAAAAGGTGGCACACAGCCAAGATTTCCAAACACTGGCATGTGGTGACTTGGCTGATGGCACCCTGTCTGAGTTGTTCTTACTCCCAGCTGCCAAATCACATTAAAAAGAGCTAAAACACATTACACATCTCCTAATATGAAGTTGCCTTGAAACAATGGCTGGAGTTGTCCCAGAGATGCTCTATGAGCATGGAATTGTTCCATATGATCCTGATGCATCCACAAAACAATTGCCCTACTAAACTGTTCATGCCAGCTGTGCAAAAGGCAAAATAGGCAGATGCTTAGGCCAGTAAAACTACTCTTGAGAAGCATAATGGACGCTGCCCTGTCACCCAGAGCTGGGTGGGCAGCAGCCGCTGAAGGATAGAGGACCTGTGCTTGAAGAAAGACAACCCATTGAAGCAGCTGGACCACTGCCTCCAGGGTTCCTCCCTAGTTCCACAGCAGTGATGACAGCAGCAAGACTCACTCTGAGCCTCTCTCCTCCCTACACACTCCTCCCTTCATCCCAGATCAGTTTTCTCCATACTTTTGTCCAGCAGCCCAAAGCCTGTACTTGACTTATGAGAAAAAAATCAATTTCTGTTCACACTGGAAAATTTTGGAGAGTTTTACACTAGTGCTGGAATTGTGCTTCTCATATTGAAGGTGTTTGCTGAATGGACAGAGGTAAACCAAAGATGTGTCCCCAGTACTAATGTTGTTCATTTGTTCTGTTTGTATTTAAACTAAAATAATCTCACCTGGGATTCTTCCCTCCAGGCTGTTCTTTTTTGTTCTTGGTAATCAAAGATGTTAAAATCTAACCTTAGGTGCCCATATTTAAAATGGGGAAATAAATGTCATCCTTGCTGGGGGAAGAAGAAATGAAATGAAGCCATTTGAAGATGGAAGCATTAAAGATTATGAGGCAGCAAGATCTATATCAGTGGGGTCCCAGTAACCAGCAGAGATCAAAAGAAAGATTCCCATGCTCTAAAAACACCTATATGTTTTGGGAGGGAAAAAAAAGAGGCATAAAAAAATTCCTACTATTATATTCTCCCATTAAATACAGCAGAGAAGCACAGTATGTTCATTTACCTAAATACTTCCTCATAAAATCAGTTCCACTCACTTTTTCTAGCTAAGCTTTATCAGTGAGTACTTTCCTTCTTTGTTTGGCTTAAAGTGTTGATTTTATAGCCTGGGTTTTTTATAGAAAAAGGATGCAAATAGGAAATTTTAGTCAATACCTAAGCAGTTCTGTCACAAAGGAGTCTTGTCAGAGTTTCATGTAAGCAAAATATGAAAATTTGAATCAGTTGCAGATCTAAAATAGTAAAGTAGAATATTTTATATACATATAAAATGTTCATCTTTTTTTTTCTTTTTCCACACATTGGCAAGATTGTTCTTTTACCTGGCATCCCATTGGCCCAAATTTCACACAGAAGATGTGAAGGCAGCATAGTTACTCACACCACAGAAATCTCTTTTTAGATGTGTATAAAAAAATTGTTTTCCTGAATACTTGCAGGAACTTCCAGCTGAGACAACCAAAAAATCACTCAAAAGGGTACCTCAAGTTCTCCAGTCCTCCTCTATGCTTAGGGCCACACCTGTAATCAGAAGAGGCATAACAACCCCTTTACTTCTGGTGCTGCTGCTGCTGGTGACAGCTTCTACAGTTCAACCATTCATCGGTGAAAGAGACATGCAGTAGAGATGCCAGGTTTTAAAAATTTTAAGATATTCATAGCTCCCCAAATCATGGTTTTGATCTTAAAACCTGAAAAAGTTGAGTTCTAGTCCTGGGAGCATGAAAACCACATTGTAAACGTTTTTAGAACAACCTGGGAGAGCTGTAAAGTTGCTTAAAAAGAGTAGGAAAGAAATAAGAAAATGGAAAAAAAAAAGTTTGAGTGTTTCACATAATAATGCAACTCCAGGACCTGACACTTTAAGGGGAAAATGAGAATCACAGGATAACTTATGATAAAGTATGCAAGAACATAGAGAACATAAATCCAGTCCAGAAAGGAGAGTAATTGAGATAGTAACTGATTATGGAACTGGAACATTAAGGTAACAATGATTAGAATCAGTGTGAAAACAAAGTAAAGCTAAATAGCTCTTTCTTCTTCCAGTCCTTTTGTTCTTCTAAGAAAAGATATTTACAGAATAAAATGACTGTGATGACGTTCCCCCTGTTTTGAAAGTGATTATCCTATAGGGATCAGTATTTTACATTTCCATATATTTTAAAAACTTTTTCCTTCTGCATATGGATTTCAAATGAAGCAGATCAGAATTGCTAATAACATGCCTTACTTAGCTAAGAATACACCAGGTCAACTCAGCAACAGAATGAGTCCAAGAACAGCAGAGCTGGAGTAGAAATAGATGTCATTATTCTGTTTTCAGTACAAAGTATATTTGCAAGATAATGCAAAGAAATGAATATTCAAAACAAACATGTCAAGAAAAAAAATAAACCACCCTTATTAAGTAAAGAAAACAAATAAAGAGCCTGTAATCTCTGTAAAACATCAAATTTCATTTATGACATAGAGGAACTGGGTGAGGAAATGGAAATATCTACCTTTGACAACTGAAGGGGAAATGTGTTGACTAGTGAAACCAATGAATGAAGTGAACTGTGTTTCATGGCAGCTTACACTACTCAAATCCAGTCCAGAATACCAGTAAAACAGACTGTTCAGTGGAGTATGCGAAATAACTTCAGGGATTTCTGTCTGGAACTCACATCTATGAATTCATGGCAGCAAAAATAAGTTCTATATGATTTGGTTTAAATATTTTTGGCTCAAAATCATATAATAAAAATTAATTGATGGCATATAGTTTGGTCTACCATATGAAGATGTATAATAAATGCACATTGATGGCCACTGTGTGAAATTCTCCATCATTTTACATTATAACCCCACAGGCACCTGCCGTGTCTCTGATGGTAGGAATCACACTGCATCTATCCTAGCACTTACACAGATGGTACCTCTCCCATCTCATTCTACAAGCTTTTCTTTCATTAATCAGCAACAGACATAACATTCATTACAAAATTAGATGTACTCAGTGTTATTGAGTAGGCAATACTCTATCCTTGTACATGACCTTGGAACTATAAGCATCAGAGAGGTGCTAGGTCTTATTCTGTGGGTCTGAATATTTCTTAGCTGGAGGAAATATGGCTCATTATGGTCTGTAAACCATGGTGAATTTGAGTAAAGGTGTAACATATCACAGCTGGCAAAAAGGGTTTTACCCACCTAAAGATCCTAGTCTTATAGTGGAATTAAAAAACTCCTACGTTGTACACAATTTTTACTCATATTCTAGCAAAAAGGAAATTAATGCCAATTTCATGGTACTGTTGATTTGATAAGCTGTACAGAGCCCCAGAGAATAGTACCTCTTTCCACAAAGAAGTAAATTTTTAAGTAAACATGCCATCACTTAGTGTGCAACAAGATGCACAGATGACTCCTTGCATGTTATGCTAAGCCTCAGTATGGAGGTGTGCCTGCCTCATAGCCCACAGATCCACAGCTTTATCCCACAGCAAAACAGACATTAGGTCACAAAGAAGGTGATTTTTGGTCAAGTCTTTACCAGATGGATCTAAGATTAGATGACTTCTGATAGCAGGGCAGCTCCTTGCAGTGTCTCTCTTAAAAAGGATAGTTGAAAGTTGATGAACTTGCAAAACAATTCTCTGAGCATATTTTGAAACTGATACTCTGACTAAGTTTACAAAATGCAGAGAAAATTGTTTGTTGGGTTTTTTTTAAACACTAGAAAAGATATTACATTGTTCTCTAATTCAATGGTGACATTATAACTTGTCAGTTAATTATCAAAGAGATTATAGGAGCATCTTTGATTGTTTGATTAACTATAGCAAACAAAGCTTGCTCACATTTATTTTTATACACAATTTCCATGACAAGGCTACAAAACAGAAGGTGCTTCTGTCATTAAACTGCAGTTTCATTATTTGTTCCATCGTTCCATACACTGAACATCAAGAGCCAATCCGAAGCATAACTGGGATATCAAACATAGCATGGCCTTGCTAGAAGTAAAAATTTGTACCTTAATACCCAAAACTTCAGTGTATGTAGCTTAGCCCTTGGATATAAGCAACTTAATTGGCATAAGTTCGAAGCTTAATTCAAATTGGAAAAATGCCTTTAAGGCCTTGAAAAAATTTGAGAGGTAAGAAGTAGTTTTTACTTTTACTGTCAGAAAAATGACAAGACGAAGTGTGTGGGGGGGGATGTGTGTGAAGCTGGAGAAGGCATTATGAGGGGCTGTTGTTAACTTGAGCCCTCATCTCAGCCTGTGGAATTGAGTCAGGTTGTGGGTTTGGTAGAAGACAGGAATATATTTAAGCACTTGATTTGCTCATAAAGGTTCCTGGGGTCAACCACAGGGAAGTGGCCCCTTGTAGCCCTCCCATACAATTCCACAGGTGGCCAGAAGTTTGAAGTGAAAGACCAGAGATATCATAAGGCTCCAGGAGGAAGAGACACTTGGCAACACTGAGAAGTGAAAATTAGGCCTAATCATCTCCTTTGTTTTCAGTGGTCCTAGTTGGACAGGATACACTACTGAGATTTTGTGCTCTGATTTAGTTTATAAGTTAGATTTAAGACTTAATTTTAACTGCCAAGATATGACTTACTTTGAGGACAAAGTTTCAGGTTTTAATAATTTGTAGTCTTTAAAATTAAAACCAGGCGCCTCCTTTGGACCTTATTTCATCTGAATGGGAAGAGGAGCTTGCCTGTAACAGTAAATTGGGCTCAACACCTATACATCATTATTTTATGGTTTACTGTACATTTATCTTAGTGAAGTCTGCATTTGCATTACATTAAAGTTGAAAGGAAAGGCACAAAGGAAACTCAAATTCAGACCCAAGCAGCAGTCGAGTCAGCTATGGAGCTGCTAACTGCATTTGTATTGATTAAATTTACATTCTGGAAATAATGAAACTACTTCTGCTGCAGAATTATTATGTAAAAAGAAACAGCAACACAAAATAGTAGGTTCAGGGAGCGAAAAAAAAAATAAAAAGCGCAACCCAAATACAGAAAACCTTTTGCTTTTTTCCTCTCTTGCTCCCCAAAGCTACATAATTTACTCCCAGTCCATAAGGTCCTTAGTTCCAGTGATTGGGATGATGGATGGCTCTACTTCAGCTGCAGCAAGAGAAGATACAGCAATGTATCACTCTGCAGGAAAAAAACAATAGAGCGAACAAAGCAGCAGGACAATGTGGTGGGCAGGAAAGCCAGGGGAATTCTCTGCTGGTGGGAAAACAGACAGCCCTACACCAGAGTGTATAAAGCACAGCATGTTGGCTTTGCAATCATCGTGGCCATGCTTGTTGAAACCAGATAAATAGGGGTGACCAACAACGGTGGAAGGGGAAGACCTTTTCTGCTTGGGTTCTGGTGTTTTTACAGGACTAAAGACTGTAGTAGATGTGCCATAGCCTAATTTATGATGATGTATGTAATTTAAACCATTTGAAAGTGAATTGGGTCAGTTCATGGTTAATCACTGTGAAAGTTAGGTGACTCTAAAGTTTATCTGTGAAAACTACTATTGCCTGAATCATTCTACAGCAGTCGATTAAAAAGTTTATGTTTTAATGTAAGTCACTGTTCAAACTCAAATCCAATAAATCAACAATTGCTCTACTAAAACTATCACAATTCCTACCATAAAACTCAACAACAACTGTAGTGTTAAAAAAAAAAAGAATAATACTATTAAATATTACACTCTTTTCCACAAGAAGCAAAAGCGCAACTGGTGGCCTGAGGAAATTCTGAATACTGAGGTGAAACAACTAAAACAAACAAGACACATACAAAATACATTCGTTATTTATGTATGTTTTCAGCACATAATGTAGTAGTAATGAATTAATTACAGTTTGTAATTTAGATGATTCAGACAGAATATAAGTAGATAAATATAACCACAAAAAAACCCCCATTTACATAATACACATCACAAAAGTTCAAGGGCGCTTTCTAATGCCCACAGGAAATAGAAAATATTGAAGCTCTTTGTTTGAATTAAATGCTGAAATAGGACAAGTTTTTCACTTTTTACAGGAAATCAGGTTAATCATCAAGAGAAACTCACATGGAGCTCTAATGATTTGTCATTGTTAATCATGTTAATACTGCTTACTGCTCAAGCTTTCTCTCACTTTCCATTGTAAAACCTATTGAGTAATTTTGCTGAACTTTAAACAGTGAAGTTGAGAGCATTTTTTTCCATTTTAGTTGCATTCTTACAGAAAACATCTCTACCATTTTTATAGCAAGGAAATAAATAGATAATATTTCACCCATCTGAAAAACTCAGTGAACATTCTTTGAACAGCAACGATGTCTGCAATTTTTAGAGCAGTTTTATGAAACCTGTAAAGGGCTCCTGTGATTACTGTATTTCTTTTTTGCTTTTCTTCTGGAATTCAACAGCAATTTACATGAATAATTGACTTTTGCAAATGCAAATGTGATCACAGTTAACTAAAGTATCTGGAAAGTTGAGCCTTGCAGAGCAAGAGATGAAGCTCCTAGAGGACACCTGTTTGGGGGATGCATCAATAGCCTTTCTGCAAACCCTTTGCAGGGGAGGCAAAGGGAGTTTCATGTTCAGGGTGGAGAGGAACACCATGTCCAGGGCATGCATGCTCTGCCTGCACATGCCTCCCACTCCCTGTGTGCTCCAGGCAAGCAGTTGACCAGAATTAGCTGGACGTTTCTTCTTGGAGATAGAGCTGATAAAGAAAAAAGGTTGAGCCCTACAGCTGCAAGTGAATTTGTATTCTTGCTTTAACATCCAAAACAGCAATAGGGACTCTCAAAAGCCAGTCATACATCTGAAGCTGAAACCCAAAGTGAGTGTACACTTCAAACTTTTGTCTCTGTGAGCCAGCTCCCAACATCCCTCAGTCGCTGCACAGGCAAGATACATTCATTATTGTCTCTGAATTACATAAATACTAGAATGGTGATAGGAGAGAAAAACCCATCAGGAATTAATAATTTTTGCTTTGAAGCAGGGTTTTAATGGACTGCAGTTAAGGAAAGCCTATGACCTTGTATTGACCATGGAAGATGAAACAAAATATTGAATTGGCAAAGGAGAGCTGTTAATTCTGTACACTGAATTAAGAAAGGATCCAATGGACATACTCTATATGTTCATGTAATTACAGATTACTATGTTACTAAATACATAGAAGAAGGACCATTCTTGACCTTCTTTGTTTCCTGACCTCTGAATACTGGAGTTGACAAGCTTATTTTGCTTTCATATGTATTCAAGATAAATGTTTATATTCAACAAGAATATTCAGAATTCCAGAGAAATTAAATTTTTGCAAAATTGAAATCTGTCTTCCAGTTGGAACCTATTGATCTTTTTTTTTATAACCCCCAAATCAGAATATTTGCTTTTGTTGAATTGATCTGAAATAGTGTTTTTAAAATATGATGATTAAACCTTTTATTACACTTTTCTTTCAGTGAATCAGCACAATTTCATAGAAGTCAGTACCCCCTCTGGTAAGTATGACATTATATGTTAGAAAATTATTGCTAAGTTGGTAAAATGAGGTATTTGTAACACAAAGTTGAAAGATTTGCCTTCAGCTGATGCCTCATTTTTGCTCCCATCATCTATTTGCCATATTCTATTTGCAATGCATTGGATTCCCTGTAAAACTACATACCTTCCAGCAAGGACTGTCCCTGTTCTTACTGACATGTGCAAACCTGGCCATGCCATTTCAAAGTTCACATTTTAGTATGAGACAAGGTACAGGGAAGAGGCAGAAAGAATGACTCTCATGCTTTCTTTTCAATAGGGGAACTGAAATCAACTTAACTCTACAGTTCAGAAATGAGATAAATGAAAGAACATGAATAACATAATAAAATATAATATAAACTAAATAAAGATAGCACAATAATAAAATATAATCAAATAACAGCTACAAAATCATGAATGACATGCAGAAAGGAAAGAAGAAAACATTCACTGTTTTTTTATAGGAGATTGAGAGGACAGTCAGTGAAAGATTATACCCATGCTATAATTAAATGATGGAGCTTATTGCAGTAGCATTTTTTAAATCTGCTTAGTATATAAATAAGCAACTAAGAAATTAAATAAAATGAAAAAAAGGGTTCAGGAATATCTATGAAACTGGTTCATCAAATCACAAACTTCAGTTTATTTGCAGGCAAATGACAAATTACAGAATTTTGAGACTATGCAGGAGAAAGTTTACCCCGTTTTCTATTTCTTAAGATCTTTCCCAAAGCACTCATAATCTGATCCTGTCAGAGGCCAGATCGGAGTTGAAGGTACCTTTAGTCTGCTCCTAGCTGCTGTATTTCCTGTCATATTCCTGGAAAAAAGTTTTAATTTTAATGTGCTATCAGCTGAGCTGGCTTCTGAATGAGACAAAGAATACATTCACTTGAACGCTGTAACAACATTTCCCTTAACTGAGGAAAAATATCTGCTGTATTCATGAACACCTCAGGTTGTTTTTGTTGGTTGCTTGGTTGGGTTTTTTTTATTTCAATATGCAGTATTTCAATTTCATACATGAAAGACTGGAGATTTTTCTGCGTTGCCAAAAAATCTTACTTTATTTGTGGTATCAAAAGGTTACCAGCTGCAGGGCTGAGTAAAACTTTTTGAATACAAGGCATGTATACTTTACCAGGTGATTGAAGGAGGTTAACTTGGCTCCAGCCCACCTTTCTTTTATTTTTCAACTTGTCTATGGTTTTTCATGGAATAGTTTCAATCATGTGTTGTGGAACCAAGTGTGGTCAGAGATTTCTTTGATGTGTCCTCAGGGTCAGAAGTCCTGACTCCTGCTCGATCCTGCTCACCTTGCTGTCAGGCACCTGCCGTATCTGATGGCTGTGTGCAGACACCAAACTGGCAAAGCCTCAGGAAGAAATCAGTCAGGCTCTCAACCTCCTTTTCTAGGTTTTATTTTAATTCCAACAAACAGTTAATGTGAGATTTTAATTCAAACAGCTCCTCTTCCAAAGAGCTTTGACATTGGGCAGCACTCTACATGCTCTCAAATCCCACATTAGGCTTAATGCGCTCTGAGAGGTGGCGTGATCTGACACGACTCAAGAAGAAGAGGGGGGAAGAAAAGAGCTGATCGAAGTCATTAGTGGGATTCTGAATCCAGCAGAAACCAAAGTCTCACACACTCCAACTGCTCTCTGCTGTCACTGTGATTATTAACTTCATGATAACAGTAAGGTTGTAAGCAAATTTGTAGCCCAGCTGGGGAAAAGATTGGAACAGAGTACATTTTTTTTCTCTCTCTCATTCAACATTTCAGATACAACTGAGAAGAATTTTAATATTTAAAAAGAAAGGTTCAAAAGCTATTTATTTCTGAACAGCTTATTCTAACAACACCTCAGCTTATTTTTCCTCCCATACATCTCTAATAAGCAAATATATGCTCATAGTTACCTCTAGAAATTTTTTCTATTTAATGGATATAGAAATAATTTAAGTCTCTAAAGCATTTCGCCTTAAAGCTTCTCTCCTCTACTCCACCCTGGCCTCATTTTTCTTTTCATTTCAATATTGTTAAGATAGGCAGACAAAGTCTGTTACTGAAATTCATCATAAAAACACAAGATTTCCCCCTTTTCAAAAGACATGCCTCTACTCATTTGGCCCAAAACCGTCACCACGTGTCAGACTATTCAACTCAACAGAAACCTATTGCAGTTGAAGGTCGTGCTGTTGTTTTACTGTGTGTCACTGCTGTTTCAGCTGTACCACAGAAATCCTCCATTTTTCCAGCATGATCAGACAGCTTTGTGAGCTGGGAGGGGATGAGATGGTAGGAAGAACCACTTTGAGGAGGGACCTGTTCCCTGGTCTGTGAAACTATAGTGGATGAGGGATACCAGTGAGACTGAAAAGCGGATGTAAGCAAGAAAGAAAAGTTCAAGAGACTGGGGGGTGGAGGCTTCTTAGAATTAACAAAGCCACTCATTATCTTGAGCCTACATATACAGTGAAGTGGTGAAAAGAAATAAATATGTAACAACAGAAAAACAATTAGTTTAACTGTATTGTTAGTTTTTGACCGAAAAGCTTTGTTCCACTAATGAAATTATTTATTAAGGATAGATAAAGCCCCATTGAACACATTAAGCATATTTTCTTTTATTTTGCTTATTTCAACACAGTAACAAGTGAGGGAAGAGAAGAAATATTCCCACTGCCTTTACAATGGCCAAGATTATATTCAGAGTAGTCCCTTAATTATCCTTAGCTAGTATAGTCACTATTTAAAAATCCCACCCAATAATTTAGTAAGAAATCCCTTTACAGTTACTAATTAAACACTAATAGCAGCTAGAGCTTACTAGAAGAGTATAATGCCATTTTCAACCATATTTCTTCCTTGAATATCATACATATTTTCTCCAACATTTGGCTAGGCAGGTGGCCAGCAGGCACTGTCAAGATAATTTATGTCTCTTGTTTATTTGAATAATTAAAGTAACAACAGCACTGGAACCCTGCAAGTTTTGCACAACCCCAGCTTACACAACACTTTCCTATCCCTTCTACTCTTGTACTCTTCTCCCACAGAAGAAATTCCATGCATGAGCAGGCTCCTAATGAATCACTAAGGTCCAAGGAAGTAGATCTTTATGAAAGGAATGAATTTCTGTACAGTTGAGCAGTGAGAGAGGAAAACCCCTGTAGCAGCTTACAAATCTGCCTCCTGCCCCATTTATCAAACCCTCCACATCCACCTTGGGGTTTCCTCCTCCAGGGAGCTCGGTGGGTATTTGGCTTCACCCAGCTCTGCTACTCCTGTGCTGCAGGAGCATTTGGTGACTGACTGTGGCTGCAGACATGGCATGTGTGAACAGCTCCAATTCTCCTACTACTGAAGGATGGAGGAGCTAATCCAAAACCCGTAACCTTGAATTTTTATAAAGAAAAGCAAAGCAGTAGAAATCAATGGACTCTGAATCTCACTTCAACACACCCTGTCATGGCTTCTCAGAGGCTGCATTTGTCCACACATGATTGCCTGTGATGTCCACAAGATCCCACCTAGAATGAAGGAGCAACGGATTGTAGTTTTAATTGGCTCCTGTGACCAGCTAAATTCTACTCATTTTGGTCAAAATACTTGATTGAGCTAAGAGACATAACGTCACTGACCATAGTAGCTCACAGCCAGAGTAGCTCACAACAGGACTAAACTCTTCACCTGTCTCTACATATTTTCTTTGTTGTTAATTTTCCTTTCCTAGACAACCTGTATTTTCTCCATGTTTCAGGAGATTTTTCTGAGATTCACGTGGTACATGGCTATGTCCCTGCACTGCAGCAATGCTGCTGTCTTTGCAATGCAACCCAGTTGAATTTGATGGATGTTTTTTATATCCCTTCTACACCTTTTCAAAAACTGTCAGCTGGTTTTAAAAGATGAGAAAACAAAGTGATGTAACTGAAGGCCTTTTTCTTCTTTTTTTCTTTTTTAAGTTTATAAAATAATTAGGAGCCCCAACTCCTGTATGCACCAGCCAGGGGCAGTCTGAAGCAATATAAATTGCTTTGCAGATAAGCACATTAGCTAAAAGAGGTCTGCTTTTCCCTGCTAAGCAGAATTATTTTGCACCAGTATGGGGGAACCAAACCCTTGCCATATTAATCCTGGTATTACTGTTTATGCTCTCTGATGAGTAATGTCCAGGACTCTGAATTGTAAGATAACAAGTTCCTTTAGTTAATAAAAGATTTTAGATTATCAAGTTTACAGAGCTCATTTTGGTACATTTTATCCTCAATACATATCTTGCTGTGAGTTATAAAAAAAAGAAAAAAAAAAACCAAGCAAAAAAACCCAACCCATCAGTTGATAGTAGTTAAAATGATACTTCTTATATGACAGCTTGTTCCTTTCCTCCAACAAGAATGAAGAATATGTAGAGCAGGTTAGAGTTTATGGACTATTGCCATCAGTCACTCAGTTTTAAGAGTCAGAATCCCCTATGTTATCTGCTGATTCACCACATGACTGAATATTTTTCTATTTATAAAAGGCAATATTTTGAAACTATACATATATTTCTTTGGAGAAGTCCAGACATACATAAATGAGATGTTAAAATATGATAAGCATATCTGACAGTTCAAAATACATAATTTCTTTGCTGTCTCTCTCAGTGAATTTCTGAAAGAGAAAATAATATTACTGTTTTGTTGTAAATTGTGTTATGAGACAGAAGATTTTTGTTCTATAGCCCTGGTAATCTTCTTGTATTTCTACTACTAGAAAAATTGTTTTTAGTATGGGACATTTCTTGACTTGAATTCAACCTCTTTCAACATATCAGTCCAGCAACAAAAAAGCTTTTATTTTCATAGGTTTCTCTGTTTTCAGAAGAATTTATGCTGTCATGTTGGAAACCCTTAACATCACCTCTCTAAGTTTACTTATAACAGTCTTGATCCTAAACTGACCTTTGCTGTAAGAAAATATATTTATTACATTTCTTGGCTAGATTTATCTTCTGGAAAAAAACCCCAAAACACAAACAAAACAAAACAACCAAACAAAACAAAACAAAAAAACCACACCAAAAAAACCATCAAAACCCTAAAAAAACCCCAAACCAACAACAAAAAAGGAAGACTGAAAAGCACTCAGTTCAGACAACTGGAATGACATTTCTATAAGTATTTCTATTTTTGCTATTCTGCCTATAGCTCTGCAAAACCCATCCTTTTCAAAGTGCTATTCATTATTAACTGTTGCAGCTATTATTGTGAAACAATCACAAGCCCACTTATTCTCTTCCAGAGCTGCTACACTTCAAAGTTGTTTACATACTTAAGAATGTATACATCCATATTTATTTAAATATATATATAAATACCAAAAGGGAAAATGTCTCTAATTTCAGTATAAATACACTTAAAAATATACAAGAGGAATTTTAAAATAAATAGAATAAATAAAAAGAACCGCTTGAAAGTAATATCTAAAGGAAATCCATTATTTAAAAACTGAGATTTTGCCACTGTAATCTATTTGATTCAAATAAGGAATTTATCTCCAATGCAAGCAATCCCATAGTTTTGCTAGAAGCAGGCAAAGTGCCCTCTGTCAGTTCAGGACGCTATTTTGTTATTTCCATTTATTAAGAAGCAATTACAAGGATTAGAGGCTAAGGCTCAGCTCATTGGAGATGATCGGTATTTAGCCGTTTCCCTGGCATTGCTTTGGGGTGCACAGACAGGTTCCCGTGGGCCCTGAGCAATGGAACTCTCTCCACCAGCAGGCACCAGAGCAGGTCCATTTTGCTGATGCTGCAGCTGCAAATGGCACATACCACAGGTGATGCTCATTACAGAAGCTGTGGGGATATAAAGGAGAGCACGGGTTATTGCTGATGGTGGAGTGCCAAAGGTTAGTAAAAAGTGGGATTGTCTGCTGGGCCAGGGTAGATAAGAACACAAAAGGGCACAGAAATGGATTTGAATACAGCCACTTATCAGTGTGCCTTTTAAACTACATTATGCTCTATATAATGGTGTGCTGTTAGCACTAAAACTGGGAGTCTCCTTTTATGAGTGTACTAATTTATTAACATCAATTTGTGTCACCATTTTAGCAGATCCTCTACTTCCCTGAGCCAAGAAGTAAGACACCAAGTCAGCTAAATTCAGGCTGAATTCAAGTGTCTCTAGTTCTTTTCAAACAAATGTTGCTTTCTGCTGATGTAGCTCTCTGTTGACTGCTGTATTGTTTTCTCCACAATAAAACAAAGAAGCACATATAAAACAAAGATGTTTATGATTTGGAATAAATTGTAGCTTTACTATTCTTTTTTACTGGAAGCCATCCAATTATTATGCAAAAGAATAAAAAAGGGATCATTTATATACCATACTGTTAAATTTTATATTGGGTGATATGATAAAATAGCCAACTGGGACAGTGGGTGGGGAATGGGAAGAATGCCAGATTTTATTTATGTCATGTTTATAGTTAGCTATGTTTACCCTTTTTTGTCAGTTAAAGGAACATTAAATAGAATTATCTTCGATTTATGGTAAGTAATAAAGCAGATTTTTTTTTCCATGAATGCTCAATTAGATTAAAGTATACAACCACTAGAGCAAATATGCACCTATTTATGATTCCTTTCCTGAGGCCATCTTCATGTTCCTCTCCCGAGACTGCAAGAATCTGGAAGACTTTGGAGAAAACGGTGCATGTGTTTACTGTACCACATGTGCAAGTATAATGTGTAGGACTGGTGTATGGAGTTCAGGGCTCATAAAAGGGAATGGAAGGGTACAAAAAAAATATTAGCACCAGACCTAAAAACACCCACCAAGTGTGTATTTCTGGCAAGAACTAATTAAAATAAATATTATTTTGAAGGGGCACTATCACTGCATGATATTTGTGGGGGAAGACTCAAAAAGGTTTTGTTTAACATTTGTGCTGCAATGATTCACTTGTGCCTGAAAGAATGAGAAGCTTAGAAATCCTTGGTAGAAGGCACACGATGTCTGGCTAAGTATCACTGGCATAGACTGACATTTCGCTCAGTAAGGATCTGTCATCTAAAGTCAGGGGACAGATTTATGTCTCTTTTCCTCGCACATGGTATCCTTCAAAACTCTTTTAGAATGTGAAGATACAATTTCAAACCACACCTGGTATCCTTGTTTCTTACTTTAAGTTGTGTTTTATTTAAGAGAACACCTTTGTGAAGCATAGGAACGGAAAGTAGGGTCAAGTTTCGTGTTTTTCAACAAGGTTAAGCCTGCAGTTCAAGTTTGGGGATCTAGTATTTGCTGTTGTGTATGCTCATATACAAGATAAAAGGGGAAAAAAGACCAGTTGTTTGAATCAATTCATTTTAAAACATTCTGCTAGGCTTATACTCAAACACTGGCTCAGTCTATTGAATGCCATTTTTTGATTAGCTGGTAAAATGTCTAGCCAGTGCTGTCACGAAAAAAGCAAAAATCCAATTCATTAAGATCATTTTGTGTTGCCTCACATGCAGTCTTCAATGTAATTTTAGACTGGGCTTGTTGCACAAGGACTTCCCCACATGGCAGTTTTCTTTTGTAGTACAATGATGCTTCTCAGCTCCAGCACAGAGATGCTGCCTGAAAGGAGTTATAGCTGGGAAAATGCCAGACCTCCTGGGACCTGAGCAAGACAGGTAATTGATGGTGCCATGGCTCAGGACTCTGAAACCTGCTGTTTCTCCTCATTTCTCTTTAATCCACAACAGAACATAATTCATGCTATACTAATAGCAAGGATTATATTATCACAAGCTATACTTCCAAACAGACGCTTCTTACTGACAAACAAGTGCAGACTTTGAGGATTCTGCTTCGGTCTTGTGCCAACAAATTGTAAAGGCATAAACTTCTCTGCTGTTTTATGCCTGAATTTTTCATGTCTTTTTCTTCCTTCCTATGTGTCTTACAGGTAGAAGCAATCAAGTAGCTGTTGTTCAAAATTCTATTGTTCATACACTAAATAACTGAAACAATAGAACAAGTTTTAGCAATCATCTTCATTGCTCACATTGGGGGGAGTTCTTTTGAAAAACCCTCTTGCTGCAGATTTTTTTAGTTCATATTTATTAGGGTGAAATGTGTTCTTTTACTATGGCCTAGGATGTAAGTCATTGAAAAAAATCATTTCAGGTCAGTTTTATTTATCTAGTACAAAAAGGTAATATGTATTACATACACAAGTGCTACACACTTCTATTATTCATTAGCTGTGAATTACTCGTAACCCTATGTGCTTTCATTTTCCATCAGTGCAGAAATATCTTTGAAGTTTGAGAGGCAAAGGTAGTTGTGGTCTTCAAATACTGTTTTCAGCTAAGGAGACTGCCAGAAGTCTGCACACAGCAGTCAAGTGCAAAATGCTCAGACACACCCAGCGTCAGAAATGAGTCCGTGTGATACACAGCAATAGCTTGTTCCAACAGCTTTTGCCTGTTCAAGGTACATAATGCTCTGCAGTGTCTTCTCCAACTGTACATACAGAATCACAGAATCATTTGGGTTGGAAAAGACCTCCAAGATCAACAAGTCCAACCTTTGACTGATTGCCCCCTTGTCAACTATACCAAGGAATCTAATGCCATTTCCAATGGTTTTCTGAATACCTCCAGGGATGGTGACTCCACCACCTCCCTAGGCAGTCTGTTCCATTGCTTGACAACCCTTTCAGTGAAGAAACTATTTTACCGGAGCCTCCTTTTCTCCAGTCTAAACAACCTCAGCTCCTTCAGCTATTCCTCACAAGTTTCACTCTCTAGACACTTCACCAGCTTCATTGCCCTTACCTGGACAAGCTGCAACACCAAAATGTATTTCTTGTCTTGTGGGGCCCAGAACTGGACACAGCGCTTAAGGTGTGGCCTCACCAGTGCCAAGTACAAAGGGACAATCACTGGTCCTGCTGGCCACATTATTTCTGATACAAGCCAGGATGCCATTGGCCTTCCTAGCCACCTGTGCAGGCTGTAGCTCATGTTCAGCTGCTGTTGACCAGCACCCCTACATCCTTTTCCACTAAGCAGCATTCCAGCCACTCTGACCCCAGCCTGTAGCGCTGCAGGGGGGTTGTTGTGACCCAAGTTCAGGACCTGGCACTTGCCCTTGTTGAATCTCATACCATTGACCTTGACCCATCAATCCAGCCTGTCCAGATTGCTCTGCAGAGCCTTCCCATTCTCCAGCACATCAACACTCCTGCCCACTACTGGAAAAGAAATACAGAATTCCACAGAAAATTGAAGCTATACCTGACCAATATCCCCTTGTATCTGAAGTACCTACCTCTGCTTTCCGTGTTCTCTCAGCAAATAGCACCAGGGCTGTCAACATTGGCAGGTGCTGTATTTCTGTCTCCCCTCTCTGCCAGGATGAGGGCTGTGCCATTCAGGGGCGGAGAGATTCCTGATGAAGCAGCCAGCCTTGTTACAGAGCTTGTGCAGGGCACAGCACCTGCCTGCTCAAAGCATCTGCAGGGTTCTTTGCCCTTCTCTGCTGCTCCTCAGCAGCAGCAGTTGTGATGCTGGGGGATGATGCTGGGGGTTACACCAGAGTATTTTAAGCATCTGTATTGTTTGGCTGACAGACAAACACCTCTTCATAGCGACTGTAAATAAAACACAGAACAAACACTTAGGAAACCTAGTTTCCTGACACTGATGATTTGAATTGTGCAAAGCATATGTCTCAAATAGCTTAATACTCCTGCAAAATGCCCCCCTTCCCCAGAGTGACAGTATTTGCTGGCTTCCCAGAGCTCACTGGTTTGACTATCGATAAGAGAGTTAGTTAAACAGCGGGAAAAAGGTGGAAAAGTTAGTCAGCAAGGGGTGCAATGGTCAGTCAATAAAAAAGCTCGCTCTCCCTCAGCAGTGATTAGTCTGTCTGTTACAAAGACTTAAAGTGCCTTTGCCAAAGAACAATAACCTGCACAAAACTTATTTGTAGCCCAGGCAGTTTAACTAGAAATCTAAGCCATCGGCAAATCCTCTTTTAAGTTTTAATTTAATTTAATCTTCTCCTCAGGGCATGGAGTATGCTCAGGAAGAAACTGTTATTATATTTTTCATGAGAGAAAAAAAAATTTTGGTGATACTGCTGGGACTATGGAGCAGCATCGAAGTGGGGGCCAGGGGGGAACTCAGTTCTGCAGACGCCTTCAGGTGAGCCCTTGAGAGAAACTGACTTTTCGGCTGATGGCACCGGAGATTGTGGATGGATGGAGGCAGATCATGAAAGCCAGATATCAAAAGAGAGATCAGAGCAAGCTATTAAAATGTACATTTATATTGCTAAATATTTTTTGGGTTGCTGAATTGAGACAGCTAGCAAACAGCACATCATGAAGAACATTGATTGAAAAGCTCACTGAGTTGGGAAAGAATTTTTCATTTCATAAGTCATTTGCTGTAACCATTCCAAAAAGTCAGCAGATTTTTAAAATTAATGAGAGTTGTTCTGTGATGAAGTCTGGCTTGATGGCCACTTCCTTCCCTGGGTTTTCTCTAGAGAACTGAACCTCATCCTTTTGTGTCATTAGAATTTTTCAGTCAGTAATGCTAATTTGTTTGGCATGCATACAGCATGAGAATATTCTTATCCTGTTTATAAAATCCCATACACATACAATGCTTTCCAGAGATTTTAAGTCCAACTCCAAAGAGCTTTTTCTTAGGAGCTGATGTTATGTATTGAATAAACAGTGGAGTGGAAGGATTGTCATTTGAAAAGGTTACAAACAACAACTACATTTTTTCACTTGTGGAGATCTGAAAGTCTACTATTTTTAAAATTGATACAGTTTTATTATTTATTGATTTATATTCTAGTAGCTATTTAAGTTTTCAAACAAACAATAGAAATTCCCTGGCCATATTCAACTTCTGGTGAGGAAAAACAGGCACTGGACAAAAAAATCAACATCTTTTACCCATAATGGGCATTTTCATTGTTTTCCATCGATCACTCTCCAGTACTAGTTTTAATTTCACAATAAGATATCACAATATACATACTAGTCAAGTCAAAGCTACTTCAATACCTGCCCCAAAAGTCTGATTTTCTCAGTATACTGCCAAGCACGAATTGATTTTATCAAATTTTAAGAATCTAGACATGCTTTTTCTTATACACAATACAAACATTTATTTCAAAATGAAAACTAACAGGATCTAATCTCAGTAGTGACTTTCTCATAGCAGATAGAAATGTCACAAAAGTATAGGCCTTCAGCTTGTTGGAAGTTTTCCTTATAGTAAGATTCGGAAAAACCTCCAGGACATAACATATGAAGGTGTGAAAGTCTAACAAATAATAATTAACACCTAACATTTGCCAGGTTGTTGGAAATCACCTACTTACTAATATTCTGCTGAGAACCAGCAAGGGCTGTAAGAAGAAACCTGCCATCTGCAACCTGAATTGTTGTCCTGTAAGGGCTATTTTGTTGCCTGTAAGAGAAGTCCAGATGACAACACTGCAGATAATGTAAGTCAGATGGAATAAACACCATCCCGAGTCAGTTGTGCATCAGATGTAATCTCACTTATACACTGCATTGTCACTGGAATTACTGCTGTCCACAGCCTCACGAGTGCTGGAGATTTCATTTTCCTCGTGTTTAGTAATACATTACACTAACAATAATAGTGTATATTATGACATCCTTCTACTGTTGGTCTTGCTTTTTCCTTCTTTGACTTAGAGCACCAGGAAAAATTGTGTACTGATTTGATCAATTCATTTGCATATGCATTTTACTTAGCAAATTATCTCACTATTCCAGAGCTTTAACCAGTCTGGACCACAATCCTATAAAACTCACCGCAACTGTTTTGTCTTGTCAAATGAATGAGCTTTTTTCCAAATTCTGTTTTTGTGTCTCTTACTGAAACAAATGTAATTATGAAGAAAACAAATTTCCATGACAATCATTCAGAGTTGTAGTTTAATTCCTAGTGGTTTAATATAAGTTTTAATTTCTAAAGTTTATTCTGAATTAAATTTAAATGTAGACAAAAAAAGAAGTTTTTAAGACAATTTAGTCCACAAATGTTCCATTCACAAAAATTAACTTTGTCAACAGTCTCTTTTATATTTACATATTGCACAATCAGGAATTTGAAATCTAAAAAGTTTTCTTTGGAAAGAAAATTTACAAGAGGATATACCCAAGGGCAATTAACCTTGGCCAAAATCAAAAATCCTCTTCTATGTATTTATGTTTACTTCTCCCTCATATGGTCTTCTTTTTGAAGAAGCAGAAAAGAATAAATGCCAAGAAGAACCAGAAAAACATGATTATGGAAATCCAAGCAGAGAAAGATACCAGAAGGGGTGTGGAAGTGTATGGCTATCAGCTGGTAAGCACAGAGATACACAGAGAACTTGCAGATTTGAGCCAAACCCAGGATCTTCAGGGGTGGTGCACAAGAAACAGGTGCATAAAGCTATTTGTAGGATTCCTGGAAGCTGTATTTTTCTGGTTCATCTCGTCACAGTGTAGGTGCTCTTCCTACCTCAGCTCAGACTTCCTCGTTCACTCTTTCTCTGTGAGCTGCTGGAGTGGCCAGACCACTCAACCCTTAGCAGTCAACAAGATTGAGGCAAAAGTGTAGAGAAGAAAAAATAAAGATCTGCATGAAGGCAGGAAGAAAGTGCTGCTGTTCTCCTTCTTCAGGTTCCTGATGCTCTTCTTCGGGTGACAGGCAGAGACCCTGACACCTCTTTTCCCCTCTGCTTCCTCACGGGCCTCTGTGCTACACCATGGTGCCTGTGGATCATACTCCCTTTCAGTTGTTGCACCTTTCACTACCATTTCTACACCTTTTGATTTTTTATTGCCAACTCTAAGGGGGAAATTCCCCCTTCTCCAATGCTCATGCAACTTCTGACTACACAAGTCTCACTACAAAATGGTTTTCATGGAAACACAGTGAATTTCTCTAGGATTGCAAACACATGAGCTGTTCTGACCAGGATCCCGTTCCTCCTCATTTCAGGGGCTATCCCCAGTTTCCTCTTCCTCCTCTATCCCATGAGGGACCCTGAGTTCATGTGACCTTTCTTTGCTGCATCTGAATCAAGTTCTTTGTGGGGGAACATGATCTTTTTAGACAGTGGGAACACACTCCTGATGTACATCACCTCATTCTGAAACCTGCAGCGTTAAGCTCTGTGGCCCTTCCTGATTCTTCTCTTCTCCTCATGACCTTGTGTCTTCCTCTCCTTCCAAGCCAGGTCTCTTCACTGGCCCTCCTAGTGCAGGTCTCTGCCAGACGCTGCCCTCCTAGATCCCTCTTCTCCCCTCTCCAGACTGTCTTTCATATGGAAAGCAGCTTCCCACACATTGCTCCCGAAGTTGCCGCTCTCATTTTTCTCCCTACCCGGCCGTCTCCACCCTGTCTCTCAGACAGGGTCTAATCCTCTACGCTTTGTCTGCACATAGACTGTAAACTCTACATATATGGTGATGCTGCTGTCACTTATTTGCTCAGTTCTATATGTCATTGCTTTATAAAGGACCAAAATCATTGCTTTGCCTTCAGAACTATTAGTCTATTCAGGTACCAATTCACATGCTATTTAAATGACAATTGGGTTCACAGAATATGGCTTCCAAGTATTTTAATTTGATTAGGAATCAATCCTTCTTAATTACTTTTCCAAATAATTCCCATTTTCCAGCTGGAAGTAGAGATAAGCTTGTGTGTATATATATTTTGCTCTGAGTTTGGGGAAAAAAAATAAAAGGAAAAAAAAAAGAAAAGGTCCCATAATTGTGTATCTGATAAATTGGACAAAAGAGAGAAGACAACTTTTAAAGAATTTAAAAGCAGATCTGATTCTGGAAATAATCCCTAAAAACCCCACTAATCACATTAGCAGAAAATAATCTGTAAAACTAAAGTAAATTAAGTGAATCTCAGAGCAAGTTTTATAATTTGCAAGGTAGATAAGTGATTATCCCAGTGAGATAACATGGTTAAAAAAAATCAGAAAGGACTCTAAATTCCCAGCAGGTGTCAAAACCCAAAGATGATTTTATTTACTATTTTACAATATGCACATGGTTAATTTAAAGGTATTGGTGAGATAGTCCATAATATGCCAAAACCAGGAAATTGAATCAATTTTATTTTAAAATCTTTATCTCCATACTACTTAAAAGCCAGTCATTTGAAAAATTACAAGAAACATTAAATTATTATAGTGCATGTTTAAGTTTTTGACCTCACACTCCCAAATGTGATATTAAATAACTCTGTAGGAGCTATGTAAGGAATAACAGATACCAATGTATTAAATTTTAACCATAGACAAAAACTAAGCCAACTATTGCTGTTTTTTCAGGTCTGTGGTGGGAGTAGAGGGGGCAGCTACAGTGTCATGCAAAGAACAGTTGTGGTGTGTGTAGCAAAAGAAAGAACGAGACAGAGAGTGGCTGCAACTAAACATATCACAGAAAAAATGATGTCTCTGAGGGTCTCTTTTCCTATTAACTAAAAATTATTATTTTAAGGAATCATAAGCTATGATAAATGTATAAAAGACTTACGTTTCTGTTTTCCTCACTCTGAAATATAGAGAAAATCTTGTAGATGTGTTTAGACACATGAAGAGAAATGAAGGCGACTTCTGTTCATTTCTTGCTTTCAAATTTTTAAATTTGTTGAAATTGCTCCTAGAATTACAGGCAAAAGGTTCCTATACATCATACACAATAACCTGTTATAGCTTGGAACAGAGATGATGGCCAGTGTTCACCTGACTCTTAAGGTGGAGAACTTTTTCCAAGGCTGATAAAGCACACAGGTAAATCATCTACATACAAAACTATTTCCCTATTGCTAAACTCTGCTCAAATGCAGCACAAATGTAGCTCCACAAAGGAGATACCAGCTATGATCATGACCTTCTGACTCCTGAGATAGTAAGTAGAAATGGCACGTGCTTCTTGTCTGTTTGCACACCTTCTGTCCTCTACAACTCACTTCATTGCCAGTCTCTTCTCTGGCTGCCCAAGGATTGTTAGAATAGCCCAATGCAGTCCCAGTGCTTCACTGGTCCACAGACAGAGAAAATTAAATAATCCATGTTTGTGGAGAAGAGAGAAGCAAGATGCCACGTTCTGTATTTTTTCTGAGAGCTGACCAAGGAAGCACAGAGAACCCTACCACAAAGCTGCTCTGAACTGTGGATCCCTTACACATTTACTCTTACACCAAGTCAGACTTTTGAGATGTTTGAGTTTCCTTTACTTCTGCTGGGATTAGACATTGACTTAAAGTAAGTTTTGCTAAGATTTAAATTAAATGCAACTATTTAAAATTCAGTGTCAAACAGGGCAGCTAAAATAAGAGAAGTCAGAATAAATAAAAGTTAACATTTGTACTGCCAATGCAAATACACATTTAACAGTTGAACCATACAGCCTATTCAGCAAAACACTTACTTCCTAACCCTCATTGAAATGAACAGGACTTAAATATATATGCCTAAAGTTATGGATTTGTTGGCTAATATTTACCTAGTTTCTTAGTAAGTATTGGGTTTTGCCCAAAAACTCAGCATATAACATACATGTGACACATGATGAATCTTGCTTTCTCTAATAATTAAGAATCTAGTCCAAGTTATCCATTCATTTCAAAACCGCAGGAACTTTCCAGGTGCATACACCGGGCATTTCCAGAGGCATTCAGAACAAGATCCAGGTGAACAATGATACTTGTCTGTGTCCATGGTTCTGATGGGAGGTGCACTCTGGACAGACAAACCAGAAGGAAGACCTCACAGCCCAGCACAGCCTAGATCATCTGCCCCTCAAATTATAGAGCCGCAGAATGGTTTGGGTTGGAAGGAACCTTAAAGATAATCTAGTTCCAACCCCTAAATTAGATTCAGCTGTAGACACCTACCGTACATACATACCCCTGTCTGTCTCCATTGGTGACAGATAACAACTTCAATCCCAATGGTTGTGTACAATGCATCTCCTTTGCTGTGTGGAAGAATAGATTTTTAGTGCTGATTTAAGGAAAAAAAATAGATTAAGAAATCTTAAACAGCCCAGAAATAGGCATACTCATATTTTTAAATTGGAAACTCTGCCATGTTGAACTACAATGTGTTTGTATTATTTCTCTTTAGATGAAGGGACATAGGGATCAAATTTGAACTGGTTTGTTGTTTGGGGTTTTTTGTTTTTCTTTGTTAAACAAGTCCTGACACTGTGCAAAAATTGAAGTTAAGACACATTAACATACATATATATCTATATATGTAAAATTTTGTATTTAATATATAAAGACAAACAGACAGATTTGCATTTTGATTACTTTGCTATATGGTAGATGTGTTTGCTTACAGATTCTGCACTATTCAGTAAGGCAACAAAAGCAAAAAATTAGTTCATCAAGTCAGTCACTGAATCAAAGTGTAAGCATATAATTTCATTTTTTCTCTTTTCTCCAGCTGGTTTCAGCACACTGAGAGAGTTTCACGTGTTCTTTGGACTCCTAAAATGGCTTCAATATAACCTGACACAGACAATTTCCCTCTAACAATAAAGGAAATCAAAATACATAATGCAGAATCATTCAGAGCTGCTGGGATCTTAAAATCCCATGCCCTTTAAGAAACTTTCAAAATAAATGAAATGTTTTATTAATTCTAACAGCTTAATGTACAGAACTAATAGAGGTGTAGTCCATTCATCATAAAAATCTTTGTCTTCTCCCATAATGCATTAATTTCTTTATACAGACAGATTGCATGGCTATGTTTGTATGACACTTTTTTCTCACTCAGATCAATTCTAAGACCTCTGAACTAAAGAAAATAATCTTTCTAAATGGAATACTAATTTTAGCTAAGCTGCTTTTGAAGACTATGCTCTTTTAAAAAAAACCCAAAGCTCCATACAAAAGGTAGGGAGAAGAGAGAGAGTGTAGCTGATGAAATGCAAATGAGGCTTTTCTCAGACAGCTGGCTGCTTTGGGATGACATGTGTGATGAATGGCTCTTAAAACATGAGCAGGCATCAAGCTCCAATTCAGTGTCAGACTGGCAGAAACAGCAGCATTACTGGATGCTTCCTTTAATTAATGCAACACTTCTGCATTAGTCCGGACACTGCCGATAAATGGGAAAGAACTGATATCAGTGGTAATATCAGAAATCTTTCAACCTTGAAGCTGGGATGCATTAGCCAAAAGCTGCGGTATCGTAAAAGGTTTAATTGTATTTGTAATGTACCAGCGCACCATGACAAAAATGGGAGATAGTGTAGGCAGGACAGAGTGAGCCAGTGATAAATGAGTGTGAGTGAGCGATTATAAAGCAAGGAGGAGTGTGAAAACAGACAATAGACAGCGGAGGGGAAGGGGGCAGGAATGGAGGGTTATGATAGCAACAGCTACTCTAGTGTGAAAAGCAGGTAACGAGAGAAACCTGGTTATAGTTTAGAGCAGGGCTACAAGCACAAAGCAGTTTAACATAAATCTTCCCTACTAAATAGATTTCATTGACAAAAGTGAGATTTACCACTGCACCTACTTCTAGCAGGACTTCATGGGGAAGGCTTTGTGAGCCAGTTATCTACTACAAAGCATTGCAACTCACTAAATCAAACACACAGCAGAAGGTTTTCTATTAATTGCATACGAAATTTAATAGGATACACACACTGCTCATCCACTGTGCTTAAAATTATGCTTTCTGCCACAACATATCATAAAACTCCCATGCAATTTTTATGCTGTCACATAGTCAGCAAGTGTATGTAATAATAGCAGTAGCAGCTTTCTTGAGATTATTTGAAAATAAAGACTAATCTTTCACTGAAAGTGTAACAGCCCTTCACACAGAAAGGCTACAAAGCATTCATGTGCAAGGTGTTCATGTTTTGTGTTTGCCATCAGCTCCACACATTTCTAAAGACTCCATCTTCCTAGCATGTAGACTAAGGCACATAATTAAGATTAACAAGTTCTGGTGAGTTCTTGAAAATGGCCTATGCTTAGTGTTTCTGAGAAAGGTGAAGTATTCCCGTAATGTACTCAAAGTGATTTGCTGTTTCTTGATGACACCTTTATTCATGTGGCAGCCTTTTGAAACAATTCCAGTTTTATCTCCCTTTTTTTGTGCACACAACAGGTATTTGTTATGTGCACCAAATACTGACTGTGTAGTTTCAAAACTGGGTTTTTTTTTGGTCTCATTTTAATTAAACTCCATTCTATGAAGAAAAAAAAAATCTGTTGCCTTTTAAAATTAACACAAAGATGAATTATTGTCAATGCTTATTTTCAGATACGAAGAGAAGGCAAGGAACATTTTCAGGCATCAAAAAGAGATGCTGAAAATATATAATATGACATACAGAGGACTAATTTGACCATAGTATAGGGAAAAAAGTGCTAATTTTTAGTATCTGTATGTATGCTTTTCTCATTGTATTAGACCATTAGACCACAGGTGACAGGCAGTTTATCAGTTAGGAAAGTACTATATATATATATATATATATATATACATATACACACACATGTATATATATTCATGTGTATCTGCTTCCCTGAACTGAGGCTAAAGACATTAAAACATATTTTTCAAGTTTTAACATGAGACTGTAGAAAAAGATCAAAATATAGATATTTAAGTAATTCTTTTAGCACATTTCCAAATTTTTTTCCTTACTAAAATATTTCTGTACTAAGATTCTTGTGCACAGATATATTTTGATACTAATAGAAATGTCTGAATGGAAGGTAAGCTGGCCAATGTTATGGCATGGAAGTTTTGCCCAGAGAGAAGGGGAATAGGAGGTTAGTGGTTTTGTTTTTTGCTTGATACACCATTTTTGTTAGATCTTTTAAGTCTAGTTTTAATTTCTGTGTCTTGGGTAAAACCACAGCTACCATGTTTCCAAAATACCTCTGTAGCTCCAGAAAGTTAACTGGAAACCAGCTTGATGAGCAGCAGATTTGAACAGGGAAGAGGGTTAAAGAGGTTGGGATCAAAATAATTGGGGGGGGGGGGGGGCTAGAAAATCCCCAAACAAGTTTAAAAAACCCCAAAAAAACAAAATCCAACCAACATATCAAAAAAAAATCCCACACCCACAGACCTCGTGAATTACCGAACTTTACAGAGATGCTCCTTACTAGCCATATTTTCAGGCCACTATCTTGGCATAGACCTGACATCAGTGGGGCTAGTATTTATTTTGTGCCTGTTAATTTCCAAGGCCTCACAGCTATCCCAACAAGCTTATAATCCTTGATACAAAGTGCCCTGTCTCATCAGAAGCTTTCCCAGTGATGTAGACAAGGCATCAGTCTACCCAGCTTCACAATTTTGCAGGAGAAAACTCCATTATAATGCAATGAATGGATTCCATTGTTTCTGGAATTTTTTACATAGTCATGAAACAGGGCAAGTATAAAGGCAGTCATGACCTAGCTTACTCGGCAGGCAGTATTTACAGTAAGGTACATCTATTCAGATGGTCCATTTTCATTCTTAACTCCCCACTTTCCTATAATATAGTTTAGGTCCTGTATTATTTACAAAGTGCTTTACCACAGTATAAGAGACTATCATCCAGCCATTCTCTTCAACCTACTGTTGGGAAGACCACGCACTGCCCCTTTCCCTCCCTCAGTCATCTAATATTTAATGTACAGGACAAAGCGTTCATTTATACTAAATGAGAGATGCCATCAGATGTGAAAGCTTCATGCTCAGCCAGCATTGGGTAATGATATGCTTACTCATGCTTACTACATTAGGAAGTTTTAATAGGACTACATGAGGATCAGGTGCTAATCACTGGAACAGCATCAGACTGCAGTCCATAATTTGGCACACTCGTTCTGCAGAGCAGATATTCAGTGTTGATGACTGAATTCTATCCATCCCTGAAAATTCAGGGGGACTAAATAAGAAGAGGAACAGAGTTTAAAAGGTCTCTTGCTGTATGGTTGCACGTCCAGAGGAAGGCCATCAGGTAATTGTCCTTGCCCTCAGTAGTGGCTGGGCTGCTGGCTGTGCAGATAGCTCCTAAACTGCCCCATTGTGCTCCTCTCTCATGGGATTTTACTTGGACAGCATTTTCTGATGCTGGTCATGAGCAAACTGCTATAAATCACTTTGGCCAAGTTAACCCAAAGACATGTGCCAAATTCTAGTGTCAAACTGTCTAACACGCATTTCCTAATAAATAGAAATGTTTTTTAACAGAAAACCAGCAACATGGGCTGGGATGAAATCATCCAACTGCCAAGACAGACCCAGATGGCTCTGGATTTCCTGGTACAGTCCAGAGCTCCAGTGATCTGCCACAGTGAGCCCAGCCCCGAGCAGTTATGGAGGGACACATGCCCTTGCTGTTCTGCTGAAAAAAGCCATAAAAGTGTGATAAAGTACAAAAACTTTGATAAAAGAGAAACATCCTAAAGATGAAGTGTTTATAGCAAACATTCTGATGTAACAATTCCATGCACAAACAAGATATACATATATAAAATACATGGTTTACAATAAAATAAATAGTTTTTGGATTGTGGTGTCATTATTAACCAATCCCCTAGTTCCCTGAAATCTAATAGTAAGATATAAAAATGTTCTTTATAATCCAGTTATATGACCTATAATATTCAATACTGACAAGTGGCCAGGAGTCCAGCTTAAGTAAGTTTTGAGGAACACATAATCTGATCATTGTGCAGAAGTTTTGAAGAAAGGTTTCCAAGATTATTTTAATGGCAGATGTTTGAAAACATAGACCTTTCTGTGCATTTAAGAATTATAGACCAGGGACCCAATCAAGAAGCTGGCCCTGTTTTCACTATACCACTGCCTAACACAAGCCAAAAAGTAAAAAGAATGTGGTATTTTATCAGTTTACAACAGTTTTAGATTTTTAAATATTTTATATTTCAGACACAACAGATACTGGAATCGTTATAAATGTAGCCTGCATTTGGGTGGATGACATTTAGAACAAGCCACATGTCAGTTGGAGCTTCATCATGAAAATTTTGCATGCAAAGCCTTCATGAAAGCTAGAAAGCCTTTCAACAACAAGGAGACAGAGAGAAGTATAACTGAATACCTAAAACTCCTTTAAACAGGAATAGAGTAATTGATAAATCCTTTGGAGCAGATGGTCTTCTAGCTGATTTAAGAGATATGAGGTCCCTGGGAGCAATTGCTCCTGGAACATCAACAACTAATTCCTATTCTTCACATGTTCCAAATTCTGCATTCTCTGGAATGCTGCTAATTGTTTTACTTTGGCTCTGTTCTCAAGAGAAACCTAAATAATTTCATTTCACTAAGAAGTTTATTCATAATCACCGGAACAACTGAATTTTGTATTTGAAACTACATTTTCTATGTTCTACTTATTGACCATTTTACATGCTTGGGTAATCACACTGAAATTATTTTGAAGGAAATCAGAGAAATACGCCACGGTTGAATCACTTGTGTAATGCACAGATGATTTCATGCTACCCCTGCCTCCCCAGAAGAAATTAGCCAGAGCAGATATGAGATATGTGCTGCAAAAGGTGATGTGAGTCAGAGTACAGAATTGTAAACCAAAAAACGTGGTAGTTTTTATTTAGATCACAGACTTTTTTTGGACAAAGATTATCCTGTGCCACGTGTTTATACAGTGCTTTCCACAGTTCTGTCCTTAAATCAGATCTCTGGATGCTATTTAAATACAAATAAGAAAGATCATGAAACATAACATAGGTAATAATGTTATCATAATTGATCTTTGTTTTCTCTTTCTGCATGGCCTGAAAATGTCCTGGACCTAAACTACGTCCACAATTTTACCACACAGACAGATTCCAACTTCAAGAGAGATGGAAATCAAGATTCAAATAGACATTTCTTTTGTTTTAATCAGTTAACCTAATCCCTCAGCAAGGAGGAGGCATGAACTAAAAGGCAATCAAAACCAAAATGGGTAGTTTACTTGGTTTAGTTAACAAAGTACCTTTTGCCTCCCAAGAGAATTCTTATTACCAAGATTACACCTGTTGTTATTTTTCTTTCACAAGCCTATTTTGACAAGAAATTACCTGACAGACAGCACTTGCAAAACATAATAAATTTATAAGTCATCTTTATTATGATAGTTTCACACCTTGCTTGGCATAAAAAACCACTGTGCTCTCATAATACTATCCCATCCATTTTAAGACTAATCCATCTGCAATGTACATCATTGCATTATATGCATCATTACACTGTAACTGTAAAAAGGAAAATTAAGGTGTGGTAAGACCTAAACATCTTCATAACAATTTCAAGTTTGTGGATATGTAAGATGTAATTGTCAATTACAACACAAATTCACTTTAAATAATAGTCCATTAGAAAAATAAACACTGATTGTGTCTGCTTTTCAGGTTTTCTTTTGTTTTTGCCTCAGGTTTGGGCTAAGGCCCTATCCCATTTTCAGTTAATTGGAATTAAGGGGGGGGAGAAATTAGCATTTTTCTCCATCTTTTTTCCCAGGATTTTTGTCATCTCAAAATTTAAAAATTAAAGAAACTCAAAAACTGAGAAGAGGATATCTGTTAGTTGAGATGCTCTGTAATGCACAGTGACTTATCTAAAGAACAGAATGTTTAAAATTTGGTAAATTTCTAGCAAATGCCTTATTCACTGCAGGACTAAATTACATCCTTTTTAATCAATTAGGAGAGAAACACTATTCCAAAGAGAATTTTTCTTTTATTCCAAATAAACAATAGTTTGAGAAATGTTGGCCTTCTGATTATTTTCTGTAGTATCATATCTGGCAACTGTCTTAGACTGAGAAAATGCTAGTCAAGAAGCTCCACCATTCTTGAGTAACCTTCAAAAGCTCCAAAACATTCAGCAGCCCTCAACTGTTCTTCCATTTCCCTTTGCTCAGGGGTGAAGCGGTACTGGTTGAAGTAGATGCACTGCTGGGGTACATCTACCTTAATTAACTACTTAGCTCAGTTATTGTGGCCATGTAGTAAGATGGATGAACGTTATACATCACCTCACCACCATCAATTGTTCACCCCATTAGAGCAGAGCAGAAGAATATAGACAAATGATTTATTCATCAAAAAAGAACAGGTTCAGCTGACCTGAAAAATAGTTACAAAACTGGGTCAAATCCATCAAAAGGTTTCTACTGGATTTCAGTCTCTCTCACACACCACCCCCTCAACACACACACATAAATTGCCTGTGAAAACCAGAAGGGCCTGGGACTCACCTTTTATTAGTACTGTGGTTAGGACAGTCATGGAGGAAATAGGAGGAACCAAAGTTTATTTTTCTCTTCTTTGCTTGGACCCATATCTGCTGACCCTGGCAGACCCAAGCCACGAGGCTTCATGACCTTGCACAATATCCCCTGCTACACCCTGTCCTTTACTGGGGCCCAGAGGAGTGAAAATAACTCTCTTAGCAATGACAGGTGACTCCAGTGATGGAGTTGCTGAAATGTCAGTGCTCCAAGCCTGGACTCAATGAACTTGAGTCTCCCACTTCTTAACCACCTCAGCTCCAGGCTGACTAAACTTCCTATAGCTTTGTCATAGCACCTATATCCATCTCTTTACCTCTGGTGGTTAGCATTAATTAAAGCTTCCCCAAATAGGACTTACATATTTTCTCTGAGTCAACAGAAAGGGTTTGGTTGATCCAGAAGTTTTAAGAGAGAGAAAGGGAAGAGAAAAAGTTCACATCGATGACAAAAACCCCAATAGTTTCTCTCTTCAAAATACTCACATCCCAGGTCAGCAGGAAAAAACCCATGTACATCATCAATGCTTTCTTGTCCCTTACTCACTTGTTCTAGTGAGTAAGAGGGCAGGTCATCCCTTACAGAACATCACTGAGAACACTTCCCATGCACCCGTATTCCCTTGAACGACAGGTAGATTTGATTCTGATTCAAACTAATTTGTTCACTGGTAATGAGCTGTGATATCGTCACCTAAATATAGAAATAGGTATTCAGTGAAGATTTTAATAAATGCAGGAGTCGAAAAGGGTGTCTCTTACCTAGCCATAGTCCTTTTGAAAAACTAGAAGTCTAATAATGGAAGTTGTTTCTTCTAATACTTCTAATGAGATAATATAATAGCTTTCAATCAAATTAATTGCTTGATGCTGAATATCCACTAACTTGGATCCCACACTCAATTTTATTCAATTTTTTTTTTTTTCAGTAAGACATCTGGTGTATTGACACTCTAAGGGCTGTGTTCTGAAATAAGTCTAGAAAATCCTATTTAGATTGTCATTGCTAAAAGCAGCAAATTCTCAGATGCTTTTCATGGGACAAGAAAGGACTTCAGTTATTTTGACAAAGTATTAAAAATCTACAAAATGCAGTCCTATTGGAATATCACAAGAGATTCTGCCAGTAATTTCCCAAAAGTATGGAAATTGTCCTCTGTTCTGTAAAAATAACTGTAAATGTTCACTGTCTTGCTGTCTATGAACTTTTTTTTGCAAAACTTTTATAAGCTCTACAGCATCATTTAGAATAGTCACAAGTTTGGGCAAATCTGACTGTGTAGGCTATAAATGACTGGAAGTGAGATATGAGAAGAAGTTATGTTGATGGTGCTGGATTGTTGACAATTAAGAATGACAGAAATAAAGTTAAATGAATCGTCATTCATGGCTCGTCTTTTTTTCCTTCATGTGTGTCCTGAATCAGAAGTTCATCCCAAATTCACGTATCACTAAAGGTCAGAATTTGAAGAATACATGGGGTTCACAGAATTATGAACACGGCAAAAATATTACTAGGTATTTATATGTTTTTCTTAGTAAGAATTGACACAAGCTTGTAATCTGCTGTTTGGAAACTCTTTGTGAACTTGTTTAAATCTTTAACTGGCATGTCATTCTGTATCTTGCAGTTCTACAACTTAATATCCTGACAAAATAATTTCTGGTCTTCATCTATAAGAAGAAGTTTGCCCTATAACACCTTCTAACACTTTTTATTCACACTTTCTCCCTTTCACTTCCATGTTGGTTACTAATTTAACAAGAATCATAGTAAGTAATTTCTTATGTGTTTTTACTCAGAAATTTTATATCAGGATCAGTGATAGGAGCTGTTCTGCCAAATTTTCACTGATTTATGATATGTTTAAGAGGCAAGGAGAAAAAAAAAGAGTGCAAGTGTAATAACAATCTTAACTATGCAGTTATCTCAGACAGTCCACTTTGATAACTTTGGTTTGCTCCCCTTGTTACTCACCAGTTCCTGTTCCTTCTGTTCTCCAAATATTTCAGCACATATCCTTCATGATCTCTGTTTTACAGATGGAAAGCAAATGAACAAACAAAACCCTACCAAACATCTGGATAGTCTTCTATGTAGATTTAAAAATCGAGGTAGTTTCTAATTCCCCAGTAAAACTGGGAAAATCATACTCAGCAAAACTTGGCATTCGTAGTGAATAATGGCTTGTTTGATCAAAATGAAAAGTTGATAAGAAGAGAAAAAACCAAACTTAGGTCTTTATATTATATAATTTTCACTCAAGAGACTCCAGAGAAGCCCAGACTGTATGAGTATGAAAACAATGGTATTAATTTTTGCATAACCACTTCATATTTGTAATCTCAAGATAAACTTTTATTCTTCATAATTGGTATAGCTTTAATTTTGTAAGTCAAATTCTGACATATTTGACCTGGTTTTGAGAGGAGAAAATTCCTCAACAAGACTTCTCTAATTTTTAGCTCTGAATAAGACTTTTGCCTGGTTCAAGAGACTTTACATTGGAAGAAAAACAAGCTTTGCACAGTCTTCAAGGCATTTACACTGTCACCTAAACTGTGGCAACTGCATTCTGTTTTTACACTCCCTGTGCATCAACAGACCCTGTTGTGTAATATTGTACAAGTTTGTATTTCCATATATATAGGCCCTGATTCTGCACTCAGATCCATTTGGACAAAAGCCCTTTGTCTGTGGAGAATACTCATGATTTCGAAGTATGGCCATCTGTTCTGACATTTTAAAACTAAGGATGCATGACAATAACCAGTTTTCCTCACAATAGAAATGATATACAATGCTTATTGCTCATTGTACGTTGCTACTGACGAAGTTGTGGCTGAGTTGTGTCTTTATTTTGTAAGAAAAAGTGTGGGGTAAGAGACTTGTTACATGGTCAGTGTAAGAATAAATGTTGCGGGTACCTGAAGAGTCCAAACGCTCCATATCAAGAAAGCCCTGATGACACCTGGTTGTGTAGTAGTTGTTGCCTATCCAGCAGAAGTGGACATAGATGTCAAAAGGTTTATTTTTTGTCCAAACAATTATCATTATTCCCTTCCTCTCTTCAATATACATAGCCATATGCCTTGTTTCTGGGTTGGGTTTTTTTGGATGTGGAGCTGCATGGTGAATTAACACAGACCTAGTGTATGAACATCATGCCACTCTAGTGTTGCATAATCTCCTTCTCCCAGGTGGTATTAATAATCATTAGTCAGTTGTGTTGAATAACAAAAGAAAATCCATAAAGGATTAATCACATAAATTAAGTTTGGGCTTGATTTCTGAGTAAATCATAATCTGTACTGAAAATGCTTCATCCAGAGATAATTGGCAATTTTATTTTTTTTTAATTAAGTGTGGAACTGAATGGCCATGAACAATAAGAATATTCTGTAGCTTCATCACCAAGTATTTCTTTTCCGGTCAAGATGAAGCCCTTTATCAGTCAAGCTCTCTGAAGCTCCAGTTTGCAACTCTCCACACACTGTGCATTGCACTAAAAGGAAAAAGGAAACTTGCATATGTAAATGTATTTGCCACTACTCTTCCAAGGGCACTTTATTTTGTAGCTGTGCTAAAGGAGAAAAGACTGTAAGAGGAACATGGCTTATTGCTTAACAGAAAAATATGTCCAATTTTGCCTCCACAAGCGCCTCCTATTTCATAGCCAAACAAAATGAGGATTTAGGTCATCATTTGTAGAAGCTACTACTATTGTCAGAGATTCAGACTTACTGTAAGCAAAAGAATGAGCATTACTTCCAACTCTACATTACTTTCAACTGACTGAGCACCAGAGTCTCTTGGTTCAGCACATGCAGAGAAATCATTTTGAAGCATAGCATGGGAGTTTTCACAAATAACCTAAGTCACAGAGACAAAGGTAGGAAGAATTATTGTTTCATTTTTAGGTGTTGCCATTCAACAGAAAAGAACTTGAAAAAAATTATTAGTAACATGATGAAATAATTAATGAATTATTTTGTTCAAATTTCAAAACCTATGTTCAAAAACCAGGCACTGATTCACAACGGCATGTCAGTAGATTTAGTTTTTATCTTCTGATTTGGTCCATTCTAACAAACAAAGCACTTTAGCATAAGGCTGATTTGAAGGCTTTGCTTAACTCAACCAAAATCAACAGAACATATTTCATCTATAAGGATATTTGTGAGGGAAGATGAACTTAAGCATGCACTTGAATGGCCTCACTAAATCAGGATATAGACAATGTGATTAGGCAGGCCTCAGTAGCATGAAATCTCACTGTTATATATGAGGTTTTCTTTGACCAGTTCTCCACTTAATAGGTGGACAAAAATGTGCCATTTTACGCAGTTTTTAGATAACAAAGAAAAAAACAGCAAGGCATAACAGACATAAAACCTGGATGTTTTATGCAGTTACATATGTATTTTGAAATACTACATATGAATACAAGCAGTGTTACATCTACTAGCAGAAATGTGTCTATTGAATCCATTCACCAATAGAACTTAAGGAAAGTTAGATGATGAATTACAAGCAGCTGCATCTTTACTGCATAGTCAGGATTTTATAATAAGCCTGTAGGTTTCTATGCATAATTTTCTTACTCAGCTAAAAAAGAAGGTCTGTCTTGGGAAAACCTCAAGAATATATACAAAAGACTAGGTCCCACGGGGAATTAAAGAAGATTTGGGCATCTAAAGTATCAATTAGATGCCTAATTTATATCCTCAAAAACTACATCTAGCCCTAATAATGCACAACCATGCAAACCAAACTTTCCAACAGAATAATCCCCCACGTACCTCAATATGAGACAGCAGTTTGCCACTCTGACCATTTGGCCTGATGACCAGAACATGACCACAGCCTTAAACATAGATTTTATAAACATAAAATCTGACAGACGTCAGAGCAGCTCCAGCAAAAGGGAATGAATGTGTGAAACCTCAGCCTAGGCTGGGTAGCCCACAGGGTGCTAATTAGGGTACTCTCCTGGGAGGTTTGGGTTCAAATCCTCTCAGATAAAGGGTGCTGGAGAGCATCCTGAGTGTCCTTTTCAGCCAGAGACCATACAAAACCAGCACCCATTCCATTGTTTCACAATATAGTCCTAATTCCTTATTGGTTTTAAAAGGGAGAGAATTTGACCCAGTCTCTGGGGTTATTCAGGGTATGGAGGGGAAGAAAATGCTGTGCATTAATTATGTCCTATCCAAGAGCAGTATTTCAGATTAACTTCTGCAGGTGACTGATTCACTGTCCTGCATTTTTACAGCACCCAGAGCTCCTCATGAACAATATATGGGGACTATGCACTGCTTTGATATTCTGCAAGACTCTTTCATATTTAATTATGATAACACTCTAATTTTCTTTCAGTAGCTGAATCTTTCCCAAAATATGTCTAAATTGTTCATTTGGCCATATTTCAGGCAACCTAATATGTCCAGAGGGTCATCAAAGTATCATAGTGTTTCAGAGTTTTTAAACATTTTAAAATGTACATTACAAAATAATTGTTCAGGGCCATATTAACACTAAAATTGTTGCGTAGAGAGAGAGCTTTTATTTTATATGTGGTATTTGTGTGAAAATGTTAATTGTCAGAGAGAAAATAAAAAGCAATAGATTGGACAAGTAAAACTTATTAAGGTGTTCACTATTCCAGATGCTCTTTTGTCAGGCTGGTTTGTGCAGCTCCAAGTAAGGCACAAATGTTCTCTATCCACACTGTTGCTCCATAATAAACCCTGCAGTCCTCATTCCTGGATGAGGATCTGATGAACAGATCCTGGTTGCATATCAGGAAAAAAACCTGAAAGTGCCCTTCATGTTCAGTTTTGTTTAAGAAGGAAACATTTACTTGTTCCAATAGCTAACATTGCCTGTTTATTAGAAAGCACATACCCGACCTGATCTTTCTCCTGGACACACTGCAGCTTTCATCATTCAGTTACTAACTCCATTTAGGTTTATACATCTATTTGCACACGTAGCTGTGCAGTCTCATTGAAACAGAGACTAGTTACAGAAAGCCATTTTGTCTCGTAGCTGAAGGAGAAACTTGCTATGCAAGCAGCATCCAGAACAGTCCATTAGTCATTGAGGTATGCCTGCCGCCCAATTAAGGGTACAATGAGAGTAGCTCGTTCCAGGAGGTTTCTGCGGTGTTGCAATTGCTCTGTATGTTGGTGACAAAGTTTGCTTGCCTACTAATCCTAAGCACTCTATTTTTAAAATATTCAGTAAGAAATTGTTAAATGTTTTTAAACTGTGCCTTGCTCAGGTTTGTAAAAGTGCTGTCTCTGGTTTTGGGACTTAAACTCTTTGGTTGGTAAAATAAAGAAGATATGCAAGTATCACAAAGGTAGATAGGAAAACTCATTACAGAGTTAATTGCTGAATAGTCACAGAAACCTAACAGCACTTGAGCTCCTCTTTATAAAAAGCGACTCTGAACAGAAGGTCTGTTATTCCATTTACCAGTGCCTGTGAAAATACCTTTGGGTGTCAGGAAGAACACTGCTCTCTTTAGCTACTGCCAGAGCCACCTCTCGCTTGCCCAGTGACTGAAATCACCATGTCCCCTTCCAGAAGGGATGGCCAGCACTGCCCCTGGCAGAGCAGCTGTTCACATGTGCCCAGCCCAGAGGGATGCCTCCTCCAGGCAGCCAAGCAGACTTGCTCCATGGCTGAAGAAGATGCCCAAAGAAACACACCAGACTGTCAAGCAACAGAATGTACTTGGCTTGCAAATTAGTAATAGATTTTGCTGGGGGAATATCCTTTCAGTGACTACTGAGTTCTGAATTTAAATAAAGAAATAACTCAGTCATTTAAACTTTTTTTCCTCAGAGTCATTTGGGGATATGGATAACACCAATCTCACCTGACTCCTGCCACACCACTGCATTTTAACGATGTGAACTCAGTTAAATACCACGTACCTGATGTGATAGGCACACCAGTTACTGCCAACTTCATGTTTCAGTGGCCCCCTCCAGCATATAGGAGCATGAGCAATTTCCAGTGCAGCCACTACAGGGCAGCATATGGTGTATGCTAAACCATGGCTTGGTTTGACTCTTGCATAGCCACTTACTGCACTTCTATTAATCAAGCTGCATGAGGGGAAATTCCAGTTGCCAGGAAGTCAAAAAAAGTTATATCATGTGCAAAAGACCAGAAGAAATACATTGCATATTTTCAGACTTTTAAGATAGTTGGATATTCTAATTTTTTCCACTTCCATGTCACTCCTTATCTTTGCAGTCAGACTAAAGAAGAGTATTTTGTTGACAAAATGGTTTCAAAGACTGTGCTAATAGCCTAAGCTCTTTTCTCCTTCTCTTCCAGGTGGTTGCTTCGGTTTCATGTGGTGCAATGTGCTGCTGTTGTATTTTTCTTGCAGAGCAGCTTCAAATCTTTAATGCCTTCAGTGTGTTAGTCAATTCTTTTATTGTTTCATTATACACATAGGTTCATTGCCAAGGAAATGGAAATTTCAACAAGTTACAGAATTTCTGAAAAGTAGCTGAAATAAAAGTCACTTACTAAAGTAAATCATACCCTGGCATCTTAATGTCTTGCAGTAATGAGGAAATTCAAAGTTGTTCTAGTGACAATTGATCATACTACTACAGTCTTCATGAGAAACATTAGATAAAATGGCAAAATGTCATGTCCATCTGTTGAGGAAATACCTCTAAAGCAAGTATAGCAGAAGACACCCTACATCAAGTGACTGAAGCTTTTAATGAGATAAACTCAAGTCAGATTTGATCTTAAAATTAGACTGTTTATGGTACTTGGACTTCTGAAAACATTTTGCTTAAAACCAAAACCATCCAATCTATTTCCCTCCTTTCCTGCAAAACAGATTTGTTCTGCTTGGATATGCCAACATGAGAGAAAACTGGTATAGAAGGCAGCCACAAACAAAAGAAAAACTTCACACTCCAAGGTGTTCTTGCGGCTGAAGACAAAACAAAGGTGTCATAAACAAAGAAAAGAACCAGATGAATTATTTTCTGCATATAGTTTTTTGCAGCATGTACTTTTTCTGAAAGTTCTGTGGTATCTTTAATAGTGTTGTAACATCTTGCTTTTAAATAAGATTTTCAGACTCATGCTGCTCTTGCCTAAAGCACAGCAATTGAAGAAGATGAGCAGCACAAAATGAAGTAAAACTGAACCACTCTGGGGTTCCACTGATTTCTATCACTGAAGAAAAATGAGCATAGACATCTAATGCCTGTTTGACATCACACAAGCTACTTTTTCCCTTGCTGAACGAGGTCACTTGTGACAGGATCAAGTGGCATCTGACCCTCCCTGTACTGGCAGGAGTAGATTTGATAATAGGAACAGGTTAAGTGCACGTGGTGAATGTACATAGATTGCTCAGGTCCACACTTCAAGCCCATGTCATGTAACTTGCATTGCATGTGCATAACAGTATTTAGTGTTTACATCTCTTTGATAGGATAGGATAGGGTAGGATAGGATAGGATAGGATAGGATAGGATAGGATAGGATAGGATAGGATAGGATAGGATAGGATAGGATAGGATAGGATAGGATACAAAAGTAGATAGACAAAATGCTGGGCAGAGATACTTTAAAAATCTCTCACCTGCAGCTAAATCCCACCCTGGTCATTTTGTGGAAATCAATGTCCGTAAGTATCTGAAGGGAGGTGTGAAGAGGATGGACCAGGCTCTGCTCTGTGGTGCCAAGTAACAGGACAACAAGGCAATGAGCAGAAACTGATGCACGGGAAGTTCCACCTCAACATGGGGAAGAACTTCTTTACTATGTGGGTGACAGAGCACTGGAACAGATTGCCCAGAGCGGGTGTGGAGTTTCCCTCAGTGAAGATATTCAAGAACCATCTGGTCACAATCCTGTGCAAGGTGCTCTGGCATGACACTGCTTGAGCAGAGAAGTTAGACCTGGTGACCCACTGTGGTCCCTTTCAACCTTACCTGTTCTGTGATTCTGTCAAATTGGTGAATATTGTACTCACTATTGGGGCAGGGTGGGGAGAAGACAAAACCATGTGGGTCGGACAGTGTGTCAGAAATAGGTCTCTAGCTGGAGTAACTGCACCACATCTGCATCCGCTGCTGTGGCTGCTGCAAGTTTAGTTTCTACTTTAGTAGAAACTTTAGTTTCTGCTCCTTCTAGCAGCTCTCATTCTTGCATTCCCATTGCTGTGCTACAGCAGGGATAGAGACTAATGAAAGGTTTCATGGGGGATTAAATGCATAGCTGATATTTATTATTGTTATCATATTTTCCTATGGCAGTCACCAGTCAGGGCCTGGGGCCACTGCAGTATAATCTGAATAGGCATAAAGAAAAAGTTGGCCAGGGACCTTCTGTTGAAAATACAGTTTTGATTAAGTGTTTAATACTTAAATCTTATTTAGAGGCAGGAGAATTAGATTTAAATCAGGAAGCCTTGAACATGCTCAAGCAAGTTAAAAACAGAGAGTTCCCACTGCAAAATTGAAATCTCACATGATGTGAATGTTAGATATGCCAGAGAAGACAGCAGAGAAGGAAAGCACACATTTGCAGTCGTTTTGAAAAAAAAATATTATCATGAAACAGATTAGATAAAGACTAAACCTGAAGACCTGTAATGATTTATTTTATCTGTAGGACTCTTAATGCAAAATCTTAAACGCCTTGATTCTGTAAATCATATTGAATCATACCAAATTGAAACTTTCAGTGTTTTCTTAAATTTTGTTAACACTCACTATATATATATGTATGTCGTTCTTCAAAATCATGTGTTTACTGAGATTATTGGAAAATGAAGTTCAAATCTTGTGCTTTGTGGCACTCACTCTGTTAAGTATAAAAACATCTGTGCCATAAGAAATTTACCATTATGACTTCACCAAGAGAAAAAACATTATAATGGGAAAGCCTTTCATTTAGAGCTGCCTTGAAACTGTTAAGTTTGCATCACAGTTATACTTTTAGAGTAAAAGAAGCCAGGCTGCTCCCAAGGGCCTCAGTGCATCATAAATGCTCAGCAGGGTCATTTGGTTGTGCTTGGATGGTTAGACCATGCTGAAGGCCATCCTATTGTTTTCATCTCCACCATAGCCAGCATGCCTGCCCTTCTGATTACAGACCTTACAGTAATCCTTGCCACAAAAATAGAATATGGTTTTTCAAGCTCTAATCCGCAGGAGCAATTTTCTCTCTTGCAGATCTTCCCACTGAAACCATCATACCTATTCTCATAAGTGAAAGTCACACTAAGACATAGAGGCAACTGAATTCTTTTAATATCTGATATTTTAGAAGGCACTCAGAACGCTGCAATGTTACTGCTAAAATGTTTACAAGGGAATTGTTGCATGTAGCAGGGATTAACAAAACCAGGGAAGGAACTAAACATACAAGGGAGACGACAAGGTAAGTGCCTCCTAAGACACAAGTAGAACTACAGAAAAGCAGACAACAGTGCCTTGAACTTGCTTCCTTGCTAATCAAATGTATTCTAAGTGCTATAATTGGCTGGCCGCAAAAGAAAGAGTGGATGGTAGCTGCCAAGGTTTGTTGTTTTAATGGAAAAACAGTGTAAAGAGATTTCAAGTGGTGGCTCACTGTACAGTCTCTTTCTGTACAGAGCTGCTTTGTGAACAACTTGCAAAAGATAGCAACACATTTCATCTTTGAGTCAGAACACTGGGAGAAATGCCAGGCTAGCCCAAACTGATTTTGTTACCTACAGCACTTCCAGCAGTCTTCACCATGTAGATGCTGCGAAGATGCATATAAAGAATGGAACGTGATTAGAATACGCATTAGTGAACAGGAAAATGGCCCGATCCATATATATACACATAAAACTACATAAAAACAACTGTTCAAAGGACAATACTAGGAATTCTAACTGTAACATTAAACTAACAGCCTTACCCTTTAAATTGAGTTCAGTGCCAAACATCACCTTCCAAACATCTCCAGTGCATCATTTGCTTTATCTCCTTTCTCTCCTTGGTGACTTCCAAAACTTGGAGCTGATTCCAGCCTTCATTACCTAACCCCAGTATCTGTAAGTCCTTTCATCTGGTGCTTCTCTCACTCTTTGCCTTCTTTCTCCCACCTCTCTTCTCACTCATGGACATCTCAGCCCCAGTTTCCCTTCTGCCATGGTTCCCCCCAGTGGTTCCTTCTTTTGGAAAATTCAGCACTCTGTATGTCTTCAGAAACTTGTTTAGCTTGTTTAGCCTGATAGTAGCTGGGGCAGCCAACACACTCCACCACCTCAGGAAGAGCAAGTGGGTGAGACTGGTCCTTCTGTCCCTGCCAGCCACTGTGTCAGGCAGCGTCTAACTAGGTACAGCCTTTGTGACGTTATCTTGAGGGACCTAAGAGAAGATCAGGTGTGTTTGCTGTGGGCAGTATTTCCAAAATTTTTAGAAGACATATGCTGATGAACCTCTCAAGAGAAAATCTGGATATTTTTTGAGCAGGCTGAAGAAAGCAGAACTGATAACGAAATGTCACCCTCACTATCACAGACACAGCAGCATTACGCTGTTGAAGGCAGAGTTGACCAGATTTTATTTTTTTGCAGTGGAAAGCAATCCCTTTTCTTCCTGTGCCCTCTTTTCTTGAAATAGCATAACACTTTTGCTATACTCCCCATCCTCCATCATCACTTTCACCGTACTATGAACTCACAGCAGAGGTTACTATCACCTGTACTGCAGGATCAAGTGTTTTAGCTGGCAAAGCAGCTGTCACTCTGGCCCCTAAAAAAGGCATACGTGAACTGCTGAGAATAACCGTGAGGATGCAGATGGAGTTAAATCCAGCTGTACTTATTCCTCACCTCCAAAAGACTGTGGTGCTTCTTTTGATGAAAGTCCAGTGAAGGGCTGTGAGGAAGACCTGCACTGGGAAAGATGCTCTCCTGTCCCCACTGTTCTTGTGACGACTTTAGTTCCTCTCAGGGTTAAGGAAGGTGGCTGCCAGTCTCCTGGTGGGGGGATCAGGGCTGGCTCACTGGACATCTCCTTCTCAGTTACTTGACAGGTTGTTGAAATTACCCTAAGGAATTCAAGAAAAATAAGTTGAAATGAAGTGCTGTAAATGTGTAACAGGTAAAGACAGGGCATTTCCTATAGCCAAGGCGTTTTCTTCCTCCCAGATTTCAAAGGTCTCCAGTGAGCAAAAGCAGTAGCAAAGTGCTGAAAGAAAGGTTACATGCATACAAAATGTAGGCTTAGAGAACTTTGCTATAGGAGTTACTCCTGGCTCCCACTAAGATTCCAAATATATTATTCTTTGTGTGTGAATTTTACATATGTTCTTGTTAAAAGAAAGGTCACACTGTGAGTTTCTTGTATTTTTACATTTCTGGATATAGTGTATTCCAGAGATGTAATTTTTTTTTTCAGAATAGTACTAACTATCATAATTTTTTGCCTGAAGAAACAACATCTATGGCTGTTTCCAGCTGATAGTTACAGATCAGTGCTGTTTGAACATCATTTGATCTACTGAGATGGCTCTAAGTGAACAGAGTTGATGGTTTTGTGGAGTTCTAGTTGTCTGCTCGAGTTGAAAGCTAGTTGTCTGCTTCACTGGAGATATAAGCTGCAACAGCTGATCAAGACTGAGATCTTATCTGAATAGTTAAACACTGGCTTCATCTGAGCATTAACTAATTTGCATGGCAAAATTCCAATTTGCCACCTATCACTTAAATGACAGCTTGTGAAACAGTAGTTCAGTATTCTTCGCTTGCAGTGTTAGATTTCTATTCAAATCAAGATAGGAAACATATGTGGAGTGTGTGCGTTGGGGCAGTCATTGTAAAACACACACAGAATGCATACTTAACACCAAAAGCATTAGATATGGAATACAGAATATAAACATGGACATTATTCTGTTCCATTTAAAAAAAACAAAAAAAAACAGAAAAACCCCACACACAACAAAAAAACCCCAATACAAAACCAAAACAACAAATCCACAGCAAACAACTGTTTGAATTTAACAGAAATAATAAACAATATGTTAAAATCTTTTAATCCATAGGATCAGAGATGTGTGGAAAGTCTAAATTTGTTTCCTTCAGCATTATAGCAGCATTCCACTGACTTGTTCCCTACAAACCATAAATGTGCCACACACACACACACACACACAAAAGTGATGCACCCATTTTCCTGGAAGGCAAAAAGACCAGTGCTTGTTCCTTGGTTTGGTGTAGCTAAAGCACCCAGTTACAGAAGAAGCTATTAGAGGTAATCCAAAATCTGCTGTTATTTTCATGTCAGGTGTATAGGGCCCAGAAACTGGATGAGATCTGTTGTTTGAAAACATTATCCGTTTGGGGAGTGCCTATATCCATTGCAAAGCCAGCCTGATTTAAGCCTGGTAATTGACAGCTTAAAATAGGAGCAATTTTAGGAAGCGGGAGCAACGGCAACTGGAGCAGTGTTGCATTCAGACTATTACTGCAGAGCTGTGGACAACCCTCTTTGAGGCCCCCTCACAGCCAGGAGGGTCAGCACAAGTTTAGGAAAAGATGCATTTTGACTTCAGGGAGGTTTTAAATAGTTTTTTGGGTGGGTTTTTTTGTTTGGTTGGTTGGTTTTGTTTTGTTTGCTGTAGGGATAATCTAAATATATTGCTACTCTGTTCCATATGAAGGTTAAGCAACATAAACAAAATTCCCTTGGAAACAAGCACACATTCTCACCACTGTCCCAAGTGCTTCTGCTGCCTTGTACATGCCACAGCTCCCACGAAGTACCTCAGTTTTGGGCTATAAAGATGTTCATGGTACAGCATGATTCTCACTGTATTTCAGACACTGTAAACTCAAGAAGAAACCTGCAGAGAATAACGATGTTTCAGCACTGTGGGGATACTGCGGGAAGCCAAGCAGAGCGGTCAGCAGGCTCTGCAGAAGGCTGGTGCAGAGTGGCACAGACACAGCTGTTCTGCATCACTTGCACCCGAGGACAGGGAATTGCTGGTCCTGGATGCAGTTCCCCATGCTGATGTGCCCAATTCATATCCCAAGTACAAGCCTCCAACTCACTTTTACACCAAGGTAGCATATCCCTTCTTTTGTATACAAGTCACAAGCATTAGCCTCCCAAGAGCCTTTTTTAATGTAGAAATAAATGCAGCCTTTTCCCAAATGAGATCCTAAGCATTAAAGCAATTGGTTGCTCTTGTAGAGGTGATTCGTCAGCACTAGCAGATGCTCAGAATCCTGCAGGAGGTGGAAACAAAATTATTATTGGTTTTTTTTTCTTTTTAGGCACTGCTGTGCTTGTGGGGATCTTTCCCCCTCAGACTCACTTCTGGCCTGAACACAGCAACGCAGCAGTCCAGCAGTTCTTACCCCAGGATCATGGGTTAGCCAGGATAAAACAGCTCCTCCTGCCTTACAGTCCTTAGAGAAGGTGGAGTGAACTCTTCTTGCTGCAGCTTTTAGTCCAGTCTGGCCAATGGCCCTAGAATCACAGAATTATTTGGGTTGGAAGGGACCGTAAAAAGGAACACCACCACACAGTGGAAGGGACACCTTCCACTACACCAGGTTGCTCGGAGCCCTGTCCATGCTGGCCTTGAACACTTCCAAGGATGAAGCATCAACAGCCTCTCTGGGCAACCTCTTCCTGTGATTCACAGAAAAGAACTTCTTTCTACTATCTAATATTTTATACACAAAACACTGAATTCAGCACTGTATTTATATTGATGTGTGAACCCTCCTCACCCCATTCACACAGATAGATCATTACGAGGAACTGTGCAAATATCTTGTGCCTGAACTACTGCGGTAGGAAAATTCTACTCTCTGTGCATGCTGGAATGTATCTGATTCCAGTAAGATATATATTAAAAAAATTAAAAACATGTGTGAGAGAAATCAGTTCTTAAAGTCTGTGGTCACATTTCAGTGTTTTCATTCTTGTGAGGCGCATTTGGAGAGGAAATTAAGAAACCAAAACCAAATACACACAGATGAGGGAAAAATGAGCTTAGATGTAAACATACGATCCTCAAAGAGCAGATGGAAAAAAGCGTACCATCCCTGTATTTGCCTCTGAATTTAACCATCACTTACGATTAAACAGGTAATCACAAAACCACACAAAAAGTGTGCCCTGTTGAGAAGCTCTTAATGCATCAGGAAGACACTTGTGTTCTGTAGGCTGTTTGCTTACAAAGAGAAACTGCTGGCTCTCCCGTCTTTTCCCAGAGGAGATGGGCATTCTGCCAGTGTTTCATTTTCAAGTGCCATTGTTCACCTAGGGCTTTAGCAAAAAAGCTTTTGCTTATTTATTACTAATCCTAGCCTAAGTAATGATCTTTTTAAATCCTTCTACATTTTAAAACAAATTTATCAGACAATGACACCAAACATAATGTTCCACAAAACCTCTGGCATTTATTTTTTCATTTAATAGGTAATTCTATAATTCCCACATCCATGGACTGCTTTACTGGTTCATGAAACGTGCTTCTGTGAGCATTACTTTGTCAAAATACAAAATTTGCTCAGGTTGTGAGGACTCTTTTCAACATGTTTTTGTTAGTTATAACCTTGACAGCAAAGTAGCAGAGAGGAACAGTTTTTATTGCATACTTTATCTGTGAAACTTTGTAAAATGCTTGTGTATTCTTATATTAATTATATTATATTATATTATATTATATTATATTATATTATATTATATTATATTATATTATATTATATTATATTATATTATATTATATTATATTATATTATATTATATTATATTATATTATTCAGACTTTATATATATTAGAATACATATTTTAATAAGTAATAAATTATTTTTAGTAATATAATCTCCCTTTATCTTCACAATTTGGTATAAATTCATGATATAATCTTGACCAAAACCAGTCTGAGAGGCTCAGTGTAACCTGATCCCTCCATTTTGATGATTAATGCTCTATTATTGGTAAGTGATGCTGTAAATATCAGCTGGCTACTTTTGTAACTTTGCTGGCCTTCCTTACAGTCCTGCCAGTCTGTAATCCACACTGTGAAACAGTTTACCTGTCATTTCTCTCGTTTAGTGTCAGTAGAAAACACTTGCCAAGCAATTTGCAATACACACTTATGAAACGCTTTTTGGACTTTTTGTAAGGCTTGGAATATGACAATTGATTCCACAACAAATACCAGCAACAAATACATCCATTCTTCAACTTCAGCTAGTGCATCTCTCTAGAAAACAAATGGTCAAAAATTTCTATTACCTACTTATATAAAAAGTTTTAGCAGATTATTTAAATACTTCATGGAAATGGAGATTTCCCTGTGAAATCTCTACATTCCTAGCTAGCAGTGCCAGAAGACAAGAGCACTCCAGAGACTGTCAATGCAATTTTGTGGTTCCAGTCTACACAGAAACCATAATCTCATGCTGGAAAAGGGAAAATGAGAACACAGCAACTCTACACCACGATTTATTTTGTTTATCTTTGCACCAAGGAGACTTATCTTTCAGCATCCAAGCAGTGAAAATCAAAAGATGAAATATTTCCATAACTTAGAGAAATGGCACAAACCCCACTGAATCTGGAAGGGGAGGCAGTGGGAGTGAAAAAGAAAGATCTGGCACATGGGACAAAGAGAAGGAGATTCAGTTTTCTTGTTTCCAATACCGTGAACAGTCTCTCAGACCCCCCCAAAGCCAGTACCTTCTTTCCGTGCCCATTCTACAGGTTTACCCTGGATGCCTCTCTGCAAGCAGCGTGAGGGAAAGAAAAAGCAGCTTTGAGGTATTTCAACCTTAACCAGCCTTACAGGTAGATGCAAAAGACACCAGAGAAGTTGGTGGGGACTTGCAGAAGCCACTCTTTTCCCAGGAAAACTATGGCATCTCTCCAAATTCTCAGCAGGGAATAGGATTAAAACTAAACTTGGCATTTCCTGTCTCAGCATCATGAAGGACACACAGGAGCTCAGAGTGTCTTCCACCCCCCTACAAGAGAAGGGAATGAGAAGTCAGTATACAGGAACCTCATACAATTGACCTAAAGCCCTGCAGGTTGCCTATAACACCTCCACTACCTGTGTGGCCCTGATGATGCTCATGGTACTGTCAAGAGACCTGACTGCCCAATGGTCACCAGACAAAATAAAAACTCTTCTCCAAAACGGGGATAATTTATTCGCTGATTTACAAAAAATGCCAGGAGATGAGACCAGTTTCAGCTGCAGTTGAAATTACCTAGATTAAAATATGATCCTAACCTGTTCTCCTTTACAGTTAAACCAGCAGACTAAACCATAGCAGTAAGGTATATTATCTTTGCAAAATTTCACTTCCTTTTCAATTACATTTAATTTCCACTTCATCTTTCCCTTATATTTATTCTACAAACAAGCCATTGTGTTATTAATGATTCAGACTTCCCCAAATCCATATGTTATGGATTTTATGTCAAAGTGGACTCATAATACTTTAATGAGGAAAAAGAATACTATTTTACTGTACTCACATCTTACACTACTCAGCCAAAAGGCCTGCAAGCAGTTCTAAATCTTTCTGTAACACCATGGAAATTACAGTGAAGAAATAGGCATTACCAGCTTGCTCTGCCCCCCACCCCTCAGAAAGATTAATTTTTTCCCGTTTACTTTTTTTAAGAGCTAATATGTTTGTAGCAAATTGTGAATTTCTCTCTGACGGTTATACACCTACATATAGGTGTAAGGAAATCCTTTAACATTTTGTAACAAGAAGAAATCGGGTAGATGATAAAACAGGGCTATCAGTCACAGGAGCAGTCAAGTGAATTTGATTCTCCTTGTTCTTCTGAAGACATCTAGTTTCCATGTGCGTGCTCAGAGATTTAGCTATTCACATATTAGAATGACATATTGAAAGTAGTGAATTTCACATTAGCAATGCAGATGGAGGAACAAATGATCTTGGAAAATTAGATGGTGAAAGACTGGTGTTGGAGAGTAGCATGAGAGTTGGAAATCCTAGATAAAGCAGAGAAAAAGGTTATTAGAGAGGAGGCAGGATGGGAAAAGCAAAAAAATGAAGTTAGAAAAAGGGGAAAACTGCGATAAGTAAAGAAGTAAAGACTGGAAGATGGAATAAAGAATCTGGGGAAAAGGTAAAGTGAAAAGACAAAGATTAGCAGCTAATAGAAACATTAAAATGTTCAGATAGAAGCATTTCAGTGACACTAATTAATAAGAAATGTGTTTTATTATGTACAAAATTGGTGCTGTTTTTTCACAGAATAACTTACTGGGGCCGTTGCCCCCCAGCTCCCAGTTGTGCCGTCACTTGCTGGTAGATTAAGATACCAAAAGGCCTATTTGTGCCATTCAGGTTAAGATCTATTATAAACTCATAGGCTCAGAGGAAAGTGCTTCTTTTGCTGCTTGGAAGGAATTTGTATAAAGGAAAGTGCAAGACCAGGGAGCGGGAGATGCAGGACAAGGAAAAAACCTCTGTGAAAAAAGAAGACATTCAAGAGACATCAGTCTTGAAATTAGAAGCTCATTAATTCTCAGTTTATTTTCATTCTCTGTGGAGATTTACCATATGTGACAGATACTCAGCTTTGGACTCTGATTAAAAGAGTTTTCCAACTACTAGCAGCCTAAATTACCACCCAAAAGCCTCATAATTTTCAGCAAAGTTTGATGAACTGGTTACCCTTTAACAGCCACGTTCAACGCACTAAATTGCAACTGGCCTGCTATTTTTCTCATATCACTGCTGACAGATGAGCCTGATTATCATCCTAGATCCACCTTGCTCAGGCTCATTTGGACAACAAAGACAGCAACTGAACTGAAAGAAAATTCCAGGAAAAGTAATTGAAGACAAATTAAAAATTTCAATAGATTTTCCTGGAAAATTGCCCACATAGCATATTGTTTACCTATCCACCTCTATACAGAAGTTTGAAAGCATATCCCAAGATGCCTGCTGTTAATGTTTTAGTCCTGCCCTGGCCAGATTTCTCACAAAGCTCCTGGATGCTCTAGGCCAAGATCAATTTGTCAATGCCAGGTTGTATGATGATTTATGACCATAGCTGAGTGAGGATGTTGGCTGTGTTCTGTCTCTCCCTAACTAGCTGTGTTGAACTTGAGCTATTCCAAATCCCTAACTGGCTACGTGGATACATACTCAGAGAGGCTGAAGTTGTTTATTGAATTTCCAGGTATAACTGTTGCAGTTGAAGGGAAATTTTCGAAGAGAAAATATGAAATTTTTAAAAGCTGCATTGCCCTGTAGTAAATATAACATATCACAGAGGGACCTAGGCTTGTCTAAGAGAGGTGAAAATTCTCAAAGTCAGAATTTTATTTGGCCAGGTTTTTTCATATTACACTTGTTACCAAAGGAAGGAACCTCTGAACACGTACTCAATACACCTGTAAAAGTGGTAAAAAAAAAGTGTCTAAAAAAGCTGTCTTAGGTACATATGTGTACCTGTAAGCTATTGAGATCTGGGTGAACATTAGGCTCCGGTTTTCCTTATCCAAACAGCAGAGAAATTATGTACAGTCTGTAGAAGGGGATCAAAGAACAAAACTGTATATTTAACCACAACAACAAAAACAAATAAAAAGAAAAAGAAAAAAGAAGGAAAACCGAGGGGAAGCAAACTAAGAATATTGAAGCTAGTACTAAAATAGTAGGTTAGAGTCCAGACAATAGGACATAAGAAATTTAAGAATAGTGGTGTGAAAAACTAATTACATGAATAAGGAAGGTCTGAATGGCTTATATGAGCAGCATGGGGTAGACATTGCACTCTGAGTAAACTCCACCTATTGTTTGGAATGCTGCTTAATGTGTATGAAAGGATAAGGATCAGATCCTGTCTGGAATTGAACTAATGCCTGGATCAAACTGTTTCTCTGAAGGAAAAGTTAATTTGTTTTTCTGGAGAAAATTCTTTTCTGGAGAGATATGAAAATTGACAGAAGTTCTATAAAGAGAAACAGGAAATAGAGCTTCTTTTAGCAGCATTGGCCAATTGTTTTTGTTGTTGGTTTCTTTTTCTAATACAGCCATCCAGGAGTGCTTTATCAGCAGGGTTATGCTGATAATTGGCTACACCTCAAGTAAGATGAACCTGAGTCTATTGCAGGGGAGTAGAAGGCAAAAAAAAACAGAAGAGGAACAGAGACAAAAATACTCCCCGTTATTAACATTTCCTCAACATCACAGAATCCACTAGCAGGTCAAAGCTGTAATAATTTCATTTTGGAATAATAAAATCAGTGCTGAAGAATGATGAAACAACAGCTACCATGGCTGCTTCAGGTGTTATGAGACCATTATAGCACAACAGCCTTATTATTCATTGTAGTTGTTCTTTGCACGTCTTGACCACCTGTGACAAGTATTTCTGAAATCTGTGCACAGACAAAACCTCAAATTAAATCTGACAAACACAGAAAGTGTCTTGAGCTAACTTGTCCTCCCTCTGCAGCTGCTCATTATGGAGTGACCTATTCTTTTTCTTGTCCTACATGACTCACATCTCTGTAGATTTTGTTTATTGAAAACTGATAGTTACAAGTGCTGACATTTGCCAGGTTTTATGTACCAGGGAATTAAAATAAGAAGACTCTGACAAAGACATTGTAAATAACATGAGAGAACCTTCCTAAACCTGTACACTGTATGAATGCAGAGGAAAATCTAGTTACTCTGTTTTCAGAGGCTCTTTGTGTGCTCAGTTCTCATTGTATGAGTGCTATTAGAAGTGCAAGCACATAACTGCAAATATAATGTTAGAGTCATCCACATTATAACAAGGTTTCAGATGCTCCATAATGAAGACTTCATCAGAGAGTGAAAATTATTGGCTCCCCTGTTGACGACTTTTACAAAAATCGTAAAAGTAGAAAGTTTGCCAGCTGGATTCATCATCCTGTGCACAATCATTTATGAAGCTTTGAAATTTTAACCATTGGCAACAATGCTGTAGTTGAAAAAACTCCAAGAATATCTGTTCGATGACAAACAATGGTCTGCTAAATAGAGACATGCTGTCCTGACGGCTCCACTTCAGCTTTATGGTATGATATGTGCCAGCAAAAGCAGAGAAGACATTTTGTAGCATCATAAAACTGCTTCCAAAAATGAGCACCCTGCAGCTATTAGAAACTGCGTGAGAATCACCAAATGTCAGCCTCATGCTCAACAACATTCAGTTTAATAAACGAATTTAAGAAAGTGAACAGCATAAGATGCTTCAAAACACCCTTAAGACTACAATGAAAATATTGAGTGCTAGAGAAAAAAAAAAACACATCTATTCACCATTAAAAAAAAATAAAAAGGGGAGAATTTTGTGTCTACCTTTTGTTCCCTGGGACCAATTAAGAGCATTCTGTCATTAATATTGTCAGCACTAGAAAGAGTTTGCGAACAGTAATCAATTCACTGACACATCCTAATATTGATAGTCAGTGGCCTGCACTGCAAACAGCCCCATATTTTTTTGGTAGTTATATCAGGTTTGTTTCTGAAATTTTATTTTTTGAGACAAGTATTTAAATTCATCCAAATCTAAAGAAAAAAAATGGGCTGTGGGCAAAAGGAGTATTTCTGTGTACCAGAAACATAATGTACTACAGAACTGTCTGGAAAAATAAAGAATTACTTTTTGTCCTGAAAACTGTTGTTGAAATACTGCATGTCCTCATATTCTCCTCTCACTTTCCTTTTCTTCTCCTTGCCCTCCCTCCCATGGCTGCTCCAGCTCTGAGTGTGACTGGCAAGGCGAAAGGTGCCAGGGCAGACCCAAAGACATCCCTTCCAATCCAAACATTTCCTGGCTTATGCCACACAGAGACCAAAACCAAGAAAACCTCAAGTATGCACTGAAGGAAGAATGCTGAGTTTACCTGGCTTCTGCTAACTTCTTTTTTTTCTTTTTCTTTTTTTCTTTTTTTTTTTTCCCCAAGAGTGCTGCTACTGCTATAAAGGAATGTGAGATTTACCTGTCCCACAGAAGTCCATATATTGGTCCAAGCAAGAATCTCTGATTAGAGCAACTCAGTTTCAAAGTGAAGTTTCTTCACCCAGCCAACTTACTAGGAATATTACAAAATGCTGTAATTCTATGATCTAATTAATTAAAGAAAAAGTAGTTGTACAAGTACTAAAAGGTTTTATCCTCTCCCAGATTACAAGGGTACTTACCAGATCTCAGAGGTCTAGTACTTTTACTGTTAGTTTCCAATTATCTCACTGACATCAGTTTCTATGAAAATCATGCCTCCTAAATCCCTAAATGAAATCAGAAGTGTAACATATCAGCAATTGAAAGCTGAAATTGCTATATGTTCTCTTTCATGGGCCTGGAGGAGACTGCAAAGAATATAAAAAATATGGAAAGGATTGTTCTTTGAATATTCTTAGCTAAGTGCTTCTGAAAACACTTGGGATTTGGGTAACACCCAAAAGATCATAAAGAACATATGGACTATGATAGAAGGGAATTCAAAGCTCCGTGTTTGCCAGCAGGTTTTTATGTACACAAACATTTATGCAGAGAAAAATCAGAACACGTTTGCATGTCCCAGGTCTGTAAGGTGCACAGAGTAGAAAGGCAACCCTCTGATGGGCAAAAGCCTACTAATACACTAGAGAGACCACTCCAAAAACTAGTATTTCATCTTGATTAAAGAAAAGACTAAAATTTTATCACAGATTTATTTGCAAGTTGTTACAACTGGGGGTATTTTAAGGTGCATTTCTGTGCACTAATACCTGGGCACTGACGCAGGGAATCACATGTGGCACAGCAGACAAGGGTTGCGACACACAGCCGTAATCTTTCTGCAACTGTGATCATTCCCCCCCGAGTTTCTCAGGCTCTGCACACAGGGCTCAACCACTCAAATCAAGACTCATCAATGGCTCTCCCTTCGTTACAAATGCTCTAAAGGCACCCAATGACCTAGTTTAAACTTAAAACTCATATTCCACATAGATCAAATATAAAGTGAACTTTTATAAATCCCTAAGTGTGACATGTCTAAGACAGCTTTCTGGGCAAAGAAGGACAAAAATAGAAAAGCCTCATTATATGCCTAACAACAAGGTAGAAAATATGTAGATGAAGTTTATGCCTCATGGGAAAAGAGAAGAAAGAAGGCGGTGGGTAGGCTGAAGCTAGTTTGAAGCCTGTGACACCAGAGTAAATACAAAAGATTTATTTATCAGTATCTGAAATTCGCTGGGATTTTTGGGGGACTGGGGAAGGAAGGGGAGAGAGAGGTTTATTTTAAATACAAACTGGATCATGTGCCTGTCTTTTTTAGGACTAGAAGCAGGGGAGACAGGTCTGCAGTAGCTTGGGAGAAGAAAGTGTTTCAGGCAATTGGTGATTAATTGTACTCTGCTATGCCACATCTCTTTCTATTAAACCTCAGATAGCCAAATCTGTTTCCTAATTGTTTTTGTGTTTCTCAGTCTTCCTTTGTCTTGCATAGGAGTAGGCAATTTCTATGCCATCAATATCTCATTAAGGGGCCTGGGATCTGAAATGCCTTGTTTTGTTTTTAATTTTGTTTTCTAGGCTTTTTGCTACGTTTTATGACATGGCATTTTTTGTTCGCTTGTTGCGGTCCATTTATTCTCTGGCATTCCCTTTCTCCAGGTTATAGCTTTATTTGTTTCTCTGCCTGTTGGCACTCGAGGTGTATGTAAATTATTGTTGCATGCTTCACCATCACTACCTATTGCTCTTCATTTCCCTTAATGACATTCTCATCTGAATGCTGGTGCCTGCTCAGGTTGTACATGTGTAGAAAATAATTTCAACTCATCCGTGAGGGTTTGTTTGGTTTTTTTTTTATCCTCTTTCCTATTACTTTTTGCCTCAGTCTTGGAGTCCTGAGGTAAGGAATAGAACTGCATGCTTTCTGCCTAGGGCAAAATCCCTGCCACTAGTGCAAGTAGCAGCTTAGAGGAAAAAGGAAGGGCATTCACACAAATAGCTAATCAAAGGGTTTTTAATGATACTCATTAGGAAAGAAATTCATTAACAAGCCAGCACAGAACATTCCCTGAAGGGAGAGTGATGTTATTGGTCACATCAAAGTCCCCACCTGACTAACACCTTTATTGCTGTTCATAGTAAGGCCAAGTTAGCAGCAAAATCAGTCGCATTCAGTTCCTGCCAAGGAAAAAGTCAGCAAAGCATGGTCATGGAAACTGGATCAGTTCTGGTTTACTAATAAGAATGGCTTTTCAACTTTTCACAGCGATGTACAGTTTAGCACCCACCACTGATGCTTTTGAATTCATACAATTTTACATTTCCTACCCTTCATCCTTTCCCCTGCTCTTTCTCCTCTTTTGTTTGGATACCTCTGACTGTGTCCAAACCAGTGCCCATGGCAGTGGTGCAGTCAGCACTGCAAACCTCAGGTGGACGGATGTCAGTGCCCCTTTCCAAACAGAAGTCTGCAGAAGGCAACCTCCTTGCTAGGTTCAGCAGGGAGCTAAACTGCAGGCAGACCCTTCACTGTGACCAGGCACCACTGGAGACCCACCACAGCTTATCCCCACTGCTCAGGATAGACACAACCTCTGAGCATCAGAGCCAATTCCAGCTAGCAGTCAAAAAACTGCCTTTTTTTTTTTTTTATGCTCACCCCATTACTTACCTATAAAAGGAACTCTATTTTTTCTGCCAACTCATTCCTAGAGATTAGTATCGGTATCTTGGGATGCTCATTTGCTCTGTAAAAATTAGGTTTTTAAATAGACTGAAGCAGAAATCTCACTTTTATTGCACTGCCCTGATATAGTAGAGCCCAGTTATTAGAACAAATTGTAGCAAGCCGCTTCCTGGTTGTTATACCCACATAATTACTACAGGCTGCTACATGAAACCCTGCTTCACTCTCATGCTTAGAGGCGAGATCTCCATTTTGGAAGGACAGAGCAAGTTCTATTACACAGTTTACTACCAAAGGAGGTCAATTAACTTTAATTGGTTCTAATTAGCACTTGCTCAAGCTGTTATGTTCTTTACCTGCATCCGAGTGGCTCTCCAAGTGCTGCACAATGGATTCCTGCTTCCGAACACAAAGGAGAATTACTAATGGCATCCTTGAAGGCAAAAGATGCACTGATCGGCATAAACAGGGAACAAATATCAGCACAAATAGTAGCAGGCCTTTTTTTTAAAAAAAAAAAAAACAAACAAAAAACAAACCACAAACATTTCGTCCCCATCTGGCTTTGATCAATTGAACTGAATGCAACTGTGCACCTTGTTGTTTAAAGTTAGAACAACGTATGTACACAAATGCAATTATTCTGTACCACAACTTTTTTACACCTGAAAGGTAAGTACAGGAAAATGCAGGGGGTAAAGGGGTGGAGGGAGAGTGTAGCAGCTCTGAAGAAAACAAGTAGATCATTTCAATGGTAGCCAAAACAAAATGCCAAGAAAAAAAATCATCCAACATGTACATCTGAAATGCTCTATTTTCTAGGATTTTTGATAAGATTTGTTTTTAAATGAAAGGTTTAGTTTTTTAGAGTTTGGAGGTTTCTTTTTTTTTGGTTGGTTTTGGAGTTTTTGTTTTCGGGTTTTTGTTTTTGTTTTTCATTCTGCTGCAGCAAGAGGAACAACCTCACTTGCCTAAATGCCAGCAATAAGCCATTTGAATCCTCAGGATATGGCAAAAAGCTGGCAGTGGACTCAGGATTGTCTACGACAGACTGAATGCCGGAAGAGATGCTGCAATGCTGAGCTGTGCTCTGGGAACTTGTTTTCTGCTGTGGTCTTCCGGGATGTAGCTACACACTTAAATAAAGTCGGGCTAGAGAGGAATCTAGTCCTCACACCAAGAGCAGAACTCAGAGCTAGCTCTCTCCAAATAACCAGGGCACCTTCTCAGCCCTCAGGCATGGCCCTACTTCTCCTCTGGGCCCCATGAGATGTCTCTGAGCAATATTCATTTTTTTGGATGAGGAGCATTGGCACAGAAAGAGAGAGGTCAGTCCTAAAGAGAAGCAGGGAACAAGGTGCATACAGCAGAGTTTGGTACCACTGCTCTGCCGTGTTGCACTGCTCAGCCCTGAGTACACAGACCATGGCAGGACTGGGAAGGATGTCCCAAAATTTGAGACCTGCCTGACTAAGTGGTCCCAATGCAAACCACCACAGTGCTTAACTCCTCGAAGACCTTCCCTGCCCTGAAAAACCCTGTACTCAGGGAAGTCATCTGCCTCTACATCCCTGATGCTTGGGATATACTGAAACCCACTGAGCCTAAAGCCATGTGGGCTTCCCAGCTGGAGACTTCCTGAGGTGCGAGCAGCCAAGGCTGGGGCTTCGTACAACCCTGAACATACTCCAGACCCATCAGCTTGGGTTCACCACATATTTAAAATAAAGTACTAGATTTAGTGTCCCAAGGATCTAGGCCTCCTATGGACTTTGGATAATTCGTTTTGGTATGGAAACCAAAAGCAATGAAGTTTATGCATATTATTATACCATTCAAAATTACAGGTGAAACTGTGGTGGACTTGGCTGATTCTAAGCCAGTGTATGTGTTCCCTATTTTAATATTGCTTTTTGCCATTTTCCTGCTATTTGAATGTACCTCCTAAATGAAATGTCCGCTGCCCACATGGTTTTCAAAAATAATTTATTTTTTTAGCTAATGTGTTCCAGATAGACGGAACACAAAACATGTGTTAAAAAATAAAAATGAAATTAAAAAATCCTCCCCTTGGCAAACAAGTTCCCCTGAATCTTTACAAAAGAAGGCCAGCTTTTTTTTATTCTAGTTCCCCTGCTAAATCTCCACAAGGCCATTAATCATAAAAAAACCCCAAACTGCGCAAATTGTAGACAAGCCAAAGGAGCTGCCTGTTTTTGGTTGCTTTTTTTTTCTTTTCTTTGTAAAATTCCTGCCAAAATCTCCCCCAACCCAATCACCTTTCTTCTATCAGTTGTGAGGACTCTTTCTCAGCCTTAGTGCACGCCTGTTCTCCTGGCTGGCAGTGTATAGGCTGAGGCAATCATAAACCAGCACATAATTATTTCAAACAGTCACGTCTTCCTTTGCACTGGTGTATAGTTAAATTAATAGACTTAAAACATTCCATGCACCTTATCTTTCGTACTTTTCCCAAGGAACAGTGTTTCTGTTGCAATTCAGGTGACAACCAAAAGTTATTCAAAAGGTTTACTGACTTGGATAAGGACTTGAAAAATAAAAAGCGTAACAAAACCAAGAAATGTCTGTTCTTTGCATCACTGAAATGGGTGCCTATATAGCAATACACCACTGAAGCACATGTAGCAATTTATTATTTGGTCCTTCAGCCCTCCTGCATTTAAAATTGAGCATGTATTCAATGAAAAGATTGAGAAAAATTGACCTGACATCTCTTCACACATTTTGGGGATATTCTGTACCGGTCTGGCAGTAGCTCCACCAGTACAAAACCCCAAGTCCAAGGGTTCAGACCCACAGAACACAGGTTTTACACATCCACTTCCTTACAGGCCTTAAGCAAAGTCAGCTGAGCACTTGGGTCCTTGCTGTACATGGAGACAGCACATGTACAAACGGAGGATGTTTGCTAGAATAGCTGTATCAGCGTAATTACATTGGTACAACTATTCCAAATATAGACAGGACATCAAACAGAAACCCCTATGACAGGCAATGTTTATCACTGGCCTATTTCTAAGACAGCTTTTAGCTTCAAAAACCAGCATATAAAATGTTTCTTGTCACCTGTAAGTGGACAGTGATGATTATAGCTCAGTCTATGTTATTATTGCCTGATTTTCCCAGTTTGGGTTTTCACATATTGACTCCTTACTCAAGGTCTTTTAACGTAGATTTGAAATGTGAATATGTTTTATTTTTTCCCCAGTAAATATACAATACACACTTCAACAGTACTAGTAACCAACTTCTTATGCCAATTAAACTTTGCTGCACTAACAATACCAATGAAACACATTAAGAGGTCATACTTTTTCGTGAACAAACTGTAGCCAATGAACAGTTTTTTAAAAAAACAAATTAAAAAACAATTCTAAGTGCTGCCACAACATCCCTTTTCTTTAAACACAGTATTCACAATAAATGTTTTCTTTTTTTTTAAAAAAAAAAGAAGAATACTTCTTTTAAAATAGTAAATTAAATGGCATTTTAAAAAATATGTACTGTGGTTCATTGGAAGTACACTGTATAGAAGAGAGAGAGAGAAAAAAGAAGAGACATCACCTGTAAGATAATGGAGACACTTTGCCATACACAACAACACCTTATGTAATATTGTAAGCAAATTATTAATGAACAAAAATGTACAGAAGCAGATGGACAAGTTAGTGAATATCATGGTACTGCACAGCTTTAATACTGACACACATTTACTTTCCAGTGGAAGAGATAAAACACATATTTGAAAGTAATTGAGATGGGTTTATCAACCTCTAATGATACTGAATTTTGAATAAAATATAGTGAATAAGGTGTTCCACCAAAGCTCAGCACACACTTTTGAATTAAAAGGAAAAAAAATCAATCCGTGACTGAGTTAAACATTTTCCAGAGAATTAAATTTGAATTGTACTCTGAATAGTCTTCTCTTCAGATGACAATACCAAAATAAAACAAAAAATATGCAATTACGATGCATTGTTTATCTTACTTGATCATTTTTAAGTAATGTTTTTAACTATAGTGTTTTAACAAGCAGGAAAATGACATATACTCATTAGTCACATATATAAATAAATTCATACATTTTTTTTCTCAAGGTTTTCTGTTTGTAACCTGCTAAATAACACATCTTGACTTAAGGACGTTAACTAGCATTTTTTAAATACTCAGTAGTGCTGAGTTATAGTTGATGGCTGTAGTGTTTTATCTTATCATGGAACAAGTTAATGAAATGAAAAGCAACACATATTAAGCATTGTAATTTACTTTTCTAAAATTGTGCCATTACTAAAAGTGTTCTTAATACTGGTGAGCTCCAAGGCAATATATAAAACAACATAGACTGGTTATATGAAAAAAGGTATTCAATGGAAACTTGTGTTCATGGTCAGATAACTAACAGAAATAAGCTGTAAGATTTAATATTTAAATTAAGCATCAAAGTAATGGGTGGCTATCCACACATAATATTCTAAGAAAAGCTTGACAATTTACTCATTGAGATTAGAGAGATACAGAAGATTTGGGCAAAGTCTTGAAAATTAATGAAGAGACAGGATGCTGTCATTAATGTCCACTTACAGAGTCTGGTTTATTCAAAAACTGTATAAACGTGTTATTTCCTCATCATAGTAGGGTTTGAAGCCACTCACTAAAACACAGGTCAAAGATTTTCTTTGCTTATATCCAACTTTTGGATGTATTGTATTGCCAGAAATATGTTTAATGCAAGTTGAAAATAATTTGACCGTTGCTTTCCTTCCAAACACTAAAGACTTTACTACAAATTTAGTGGATCCAACTTCAGCTCTTACAGACTTCAAATAACAGAACAGAAAGGGTTGTGTAGACTGCATCAAAACAATTAATGTCATGAATTTCAGTGGTGCAGCTCTATCTTCTATTCTACTGTACATGTATTGGAAAAATGAAATAAGATAGTCTGACATTTCAATTTTTTGGAAGCAGCCTGAATATGTCTTAATAACAAATTGCATCCTTAACTTCTTGCTAGGTATTCCTTGAGTTTATATTGTTTGTTTCTCCTGGAAAATCTGTCTTGTATTTTGGGCTGGAGAAATTAATGGTAATAATTCTTTTAAAACTGCAATATAAAAACAGCTTTAGTGAAACACCTTAAGTTCTTTTGTTTGTAGCAAGGTTTGTTTTTTTTCCCCTTTACTTACTGGCATGGGATGGCTAAAAACAGATACTAAGGGCATCATTCTAGTGAAAGGGTCTAGGCCATCTCATGCTACCTTTAATTTTCATATTCACCCTTTAATGTCACACTTTCAACTTCTGACCCCTTCTTAAATAGGAAGAGCAACTATGTTGCTTGCTTTTAAAAGATTTAAATCTGTCTCTAATGTCTTCACTGACATCAGTTTTGCCTGTCACTCTTATTTCTACACCCCAATGGAAAACCACCTAAGATACTCCTTTACATCCAGCGTTATCCAAAGTAGCTTACAGGACGTAAACCTTCTCCACACATTCAGTCTCTTTTTCTTCATGTCATGAGGAGTAGAGTTTTGTGCTTATCACCAAATAAAATTGCAGTGCAAACTTTAAACATAAAAGTTACACAATTAAAAGTTAATATATGGCACCACAGCCTATTAATTCACATATAGTACAACAGACCAGTAAAAACAGACATGAATATGAACATAGCTAAAAAGAAGGTGAGCTTGCATAGCAATGCAACAAAAGAAATTATATACAGAAGGAAATCCTTTTCTTCCTGGAGGGTAATTTTTTTTCTTTCTTTTTTTTATATACTCCTGACAAGGAATAGTTTAAGGTGGATGGTGTATTAAAGAGAAGAACACAAGTAAAGAATCTGTGGGATATGTGTGGCTGTGTGTCTTTACATTGCATTTACAGTTCTTTTAATAGTACATAAATAAAGAAAATGTTCATTGCACTGTTTAGTGTCATCACTTCCATGAGTTCAGACCTGATGGTCCATCAGAGCAGCTTGCAATGTGTCTTCTCAACTACTCTATAGAGAGAAAAAAAAAAGAGAAAAAGAGGTTGTAATAAGAGAAAAAAACCTAGAAAACAAAGCCTATGGCAATATTACTGCAGCACAGGATGAATATTCAGTAGATTGTGAGAAGAGAGTTAATTGTTTCTAAGATGAAAAGTGATGGATTCTAAAATTCAGCACTTACCAACACCATATCTGAGACTGCACATTTCAGGGTTTGTGGATCACCTCTTACAAGCTACTGGGCAGTAACTGTCAGGAGGTACTGAGGATTTGACTGCAGCAATAGGATGCAGACATGCCAACAGCTCCACTGCTTTTATTAGTAACCGTACCACTATGCCCGAGCTTTCTGAAATGTTGATGTACTACTTCAAACAGCACAGTCAAACCTTTGGACAGCTGGTACTGGCATCACATACACAGCATCAACATGATTTTATACAAAGTTTAACAGATATTGAGTGACAATAAAAAAAGTTTGGGAGATAATTTCACTGTTCTGCGGTGCTGAGGAAAAGAATTGAGATATACAACTCAAAAACTGGGCTACCCCATCAAGAAAAGAGGACCTCCTTCTAAGAGTACACCACTCATCAGGCAACAGAAAATTAAGGAGAAGGCATCACCCTGATCAAAAAAATCAGCATCAAATTTATTCATTCCTCTGAGAAAAAAACTGACAATGGCATTTCCAAGACAAGCACACTACACTTTGCCAAGAAAATTCTAAATTACTGGAATTTCTTTTCAATGTTCTCTGTGCTTCACTAGCATTACACACTTGAAAGATGTACTGTGTAGATAACACTGCCATGGCTTACACAGATTTCAATAGGTCTGAACCAAAGAAGAAAAGAATGTCATTTGGTTGTCATCACATGCAATTCATGTCAGATGGCAAAAAAATCTGGGTAAAATTTAGTCTGATTATCGTACACAACTTCCTACTCTCTTCACAACAGGCTTATTATTTGTCTCTTTTTCTCTATTTGAGAGTTTTAACTATAGCTAGAGATAAACTTACATAATTCACCAGTAAACTGTCCTTGACTGTTTGATCCCACATAGCCTATATCGAGAAGGTCACTGGCATTGCGTTGGTGACCTCCTCGCAAGACTTCACCTTTTCTAGGTCCAGTCGATCCTTTAGAAGAAGATGTTCCTGAAGAGCTGTGGCCACCAGGGGATGGGAAGTTGGGTTTACTATATGGTACGAGTGCCTCTTCTAGAAAAGCAAAACAAAACCAAAACAAAGTAAATACCAATAAATTCTGAGAAACAGCTATTCATTTATGAACATCATACTCATTCCTGCCCTCAGATACCTGTCTTTTGTCTTGTTTATAACTTGACAATTTTACCTAGGAAAATACACAACTAATAGTTGTATCCCAAGGACAGAGAAGGAAGCATGAATTTAATTTTGCTTCCTTGTAAACTCATAAGTCAGTTTGTATTAATTATAAAAAGTCTAGATTCATTATGTAGTAATAGATCATGAATCATAGATACTTTAATAAAAATAGATGCACATGCAATTTCAAAATAATGCAGCTATGATTAGATTTTTGCTTCAAGCCTACATGAATGTGCTTTTTCCTTTTCTTTAGCTTAAATTATGGCAACATTACCTCAATCAGTTTAGATAAAGAACTACAATAGCAGCTAATTTAATTAGCTTCCAGCAACTCAGTAATTTCTAACGATACAAAGTACACTGACAATTTTTTTTTACTGGTGGTGAATTACATTGGAAAATATTATACATAGCAGTTGTAATATTTGGGCTGAATAAATCATCCTGCAGCTTGTTTCATGTTCCATTATGAGCAAAAGGCTTACTTTTGCTCACTTGACTTCTTTTTTCTGTGAAGACCTGTAATAATGAACTGCCTGCAAGAGCAGGATTAATAGCAATAAAGCATAAGACTGCATGTCTTCATACAGCACAAAGCAAAACAAGACATCACTTCTGACTAGTTTCCAGGAGATATTGTTGTAATAATCCCAATCTAAGAAGCAAAACAGCAGCACTGATTTAGCACTATAAATAAGTATAAAATATATATAAATATATATATAATATATATATTAAAAATATATATATAAAAGCACTGTTTTATTTCTTTGCTGTGTATGATCCATTCTTGCCATCTCAGAAGCCGAAGAAAGAGATCTTGCTAAATATAGTTTGATTCAAGAAAGAATATGAGTATATATCCCTAACCTCAAACACAGCAATTGCCCCTTCTGAAATCAGTGGGATATCTGCTGCTTGAACCTTACATTTTTTTTTCAAGTGAATCTAGGCCAAAAGGGTTTTCTTTATTTTGCTTTTCCCATTGTCTTCACTCTTAAAGAACCTGATGAGGAGACACAGACTTTCTTTGGCAGAGGGCAGGAACACAGATGGAAAAGTAGGTGGGGATGGTTGGAAAGAAAGAGGAGATAAAAACGCTTTTATTCCCAAGCTTGAAGCCTTTGCAGAGGCTGCAGCAGAGGCACAATTAACTTGGAGAAATGCTAAATGAGAACAAATTTGTGGAAGAAACCCAGGATTTCATTCTTTGTGAGTGCTGCCACGAGTAGGACTGGGGATTCCCCATGTGATCTGCTACTGAACAGAGCCTGTTTGTAAGGTAAATCTGTTGCAGAAGAGGGCAGGCAGCTGAATTCTTTCCCTGCCAAAATATCTCACTCTGGCCCTGCCCAAGGGACTGGAATATTTGTGCTGTGGGATGTATCAATGTTTTGTGCTATGACTGTGTGGTGTCCTTTCTGAAATACAAAGAAATGCTCAAAAGACATAGTAAAATGGAATTTAACAGCCACAGTCTCCTAAATTATGTTACTTTTTCTTTATATGTCAAGGCCTAATGATAGAATTAGATGCAAACCTATTTTCCAAAGGCTGGCTAAAATATAGAACTGCTTGCATTAAGGCAGCAATAAGGAAAGTGGCATAGATCAGTTTAGCAGAGCTGGATACATTTTTAAAGGATGAAAAGTCCCTAGCATTGCAAGAGTTGGAAGGTGACATATATGGTCAATTGATTTGTTTTTCTAGTTTGTGGACTCAGGATAAGGCCTCCTTTGGGTTCAGTGAAATACTGAGGAAAAACTACCATGAATAAATATACAGTTCATTATCATTATAGAGCATATGGTGTGTTAAATTATCTGTTGTGCCCCCAGAAATAAATATAATTCATAAAATAACTGTGTGACATAAAATACAGGCTAAGTTTTACACAACATTCCAGCACATGAAAGGTAGTTGTCCCAAGTCCTGAGAATAGGCTCACGTTCATTAAACACTCCAAACAGTTCCCCATGCCCCAGCTCTGCAAATAATATGGGGACGCTTTGCCAATACCTTTCTCTTTGAAGTAACAAGCCTTTAATTTGAAGATATAATTCTAGCCCCCGTGAAATCAGGCTATATGTGTATAACAATGTTTCTATACCCTGTAAAAAAACCTAAGAGGTTTTTCCTATTATCAAAACTATTGTAACCCGATCTAGCACTACTTTCTTTAGAGGGGTAGCTGAGAATGTCATATTTGATGTGCTGTAACTGCAGTTTCACAATGAAGCCACTGGCAGGAACTAAGTGATCTTGTTTATACTGAAAGCAACCAGTGGAAACTTGGGTATTTTTACTCTATTCAACTTCAAACTAAAGGCCTTGCTTTCAAAATTTCACTCACAGCTTGGTAACATCTGAATGAAACCCCTGAAGCTGCAAATTAGCTATTTTCTGGAAGCTGACAGCTAATAATAACCCCTTTTGGAAATATATTGAAAACTGGGACAGGATGGATTTCCAGAGATCTATGGCATTAATAGAGGAAAAGGGAAGAAGCACAATTAATATTATTAGAATGCTCAAATTTAGTAATATAAACAAGCATCACACCCAAGAGTCACCCTTTTTAAATCTACTGGAGACAAGAACATAGGGCAAGAAAAGTGGCAGTGCAAGAGGCTGTCAGAGAAAGAGAATGGACAGACATAAAGCTGTGGCCCACCTTATGCACAAATTTTATGAAATCCTCACACCAGAGTAAATCAATAATATCTTCCACAGGAATCCTATTTTTTATGCATAAAGGATATGCACTTGGTCTCATCATCCTGAATTTGACAAGAACAAGATACCTGTAATCACTTCATTTCTAAATTCAGTGTTTGTGTAGAGCATTGGAAGTGGCAAGATCAAGTTCTCTTTATTTATGGACAGATAAATGCATGTCCTGCAGGATGGGAATTTTATTACTGAATAAGCTCTGCATCACAGAATAACTGACAACTTCTATTTCTACACTTGTGAGGCAGAGAAAAAAGAAGGGACTTCTTGCTAAGCAGATCAGAGAAGCATTCTTCATAATAATATACAAAGAAATGAGAAGTATAAAGTATATTTGAACTATTTTTCTATGTGTTTGTACATCTTGTACGTTGCAATTAAAATTGCCATTTCAGCAAGTAGCAAGAATTTCACATGCTATTTTTAAACTATGACTTCACATCATGATTTCACATGGAAAACCACTCACTTCTTTATGTAGCAGAAAGATTAGAGGTTTAAACAGTATCATTATATTTGAAAGTATAGATTGTATTTAAAATAGTTACATTTTAAATATAGGTAGCAATATTTCCTAGGAGGACTACACTCACTAAATCCTGCCTCCATGATAGATATGCTTGCATATTACTACTTTTTTCTTTTAAGAATATCAATGATATTACTGTGCTAGATTAGCAAGGAGCATTAATAGTACACTGAAATCAAGAAAAAATATGGATTATAAGAGTACATGCAGTGTGACAGTGGGAGCTACATACATACTTGAAGAAACAGCATAACCCTACAGAAAACTCCACATACAGTATAATTTTTTTAAATTCTTCTGAACTATCCTCTTGTACCACTCTAATCAGTGCTGCAATGGGATAACACTTGATTAGTGGGTTAAGAAAACACCATAATGTGAGGGTAAAAGCTGAAACAGAAGCTTTTACTTGAGATCAGACTGAGAGACGGAAGCTGCAAATATTGTAAAACTAAAACTCCCAGCATTGCCTCCTGTGCACATTTTTACAGACTTGAAATCCATTTAGGAGATAAAGTCAGCCCATGGCAATGTGCAGGTCCTGTATGAAGGTGAAAACCTGTGCTGTCATCTTGCTGGGCCTAAGAGATGAGTGTTACGTTGTCATATCCTTGAATAAGAAGAACCTGGTGCTGTAAATACAGCTTGAAGGAATGTCAGTAGCTCAGAAGAATCAGCCTTCTTTTGGATGTGCAAAAAGACTGCTGCCAATTTGGAAGAAGGCTGAAAAGAACCAGAAAATATGGCCCTATATTTATAAACAAATACAACTAACAGAAGATACTCTTAAAATCACTTTCTCCTTCCCTGCTGGCCTGAAACTGTTCCTGTTTTCTCCATCGCTATGCTTGACAATATTATTAATTGCCAAAACACTGTAAAGAATGCCCTGAATCAGGTGCTAATGAGATTTCCTTGTAGCAGGAGGGAAAATATTTGGATCACAAGCTCTCGTTTCCCTTTGCCCTTTCTTGTTTTCCAGCCTGAACCTCACCAGTGCTTTTACAGAGGTGATACTGGCCTTCTGCCCAATACAGAAACCCTCGGCAGAGGGTAGAGCATCAAGAAGCCGCCTGCCTTGCCTCGGCTGGTGCAGCGCACACACACCTGATCCGAAGGCTTGTTTGTGTTGGGCTTTCCTGAAATCCTCTTGGCGGTCTGTAGAGCTTATCCACTCCTGGGTTTGCCGCTGCCACTCTAGTGATGTCCTAGCTTGTCGGTCCAGGGAGCTCTTTGTCTCATCTACGGTCGGTGCATGCTGCCTCTCAAGAGAGCTTCCTTTCCTCTCTGCCGAGCCTCCGCGCTGGCCGGGGACTATTTGCTGCCTTAAACCCTGACCAGGGGGTGGGTCGGGTGGTGGTGGAAGATCTAAAAAACGTGAATAAGATTTAGATGAACTGATTTTTTTAATTGAAACAGAAGGTCTATTTGATGCTGAAAAGAAAAGTCCCTCGCAACTGGCACGAATCAGTCCATTTGTTGATTTTAAAAGGAAGAAATTTCATGTTAACCAGAAAAGTAGTTTTATCTTGTGATAGCTCTTTATTCAGGTTCCTGTGTTGCTAGCTCATTCTAGCTTCCATAAAAATTGATAGACTCTCAGCCCTGACTGACATTTCTAAGCATGAGATTTATTTTCTGTGGGGTGTACTCCAGCTGTTTCATACAGTAACAGCAAACAATTAAGAAAGGTTATGGAAAACTGACCTGTGCCAGCTGACAATTTCCCCCACCATATTGGGACTTGCTACATCATCCCCATTTTTGGGCTTGACTTTCAGCTTGAGGTTTAAAAACAAAATCTAATCTAGAACTTTACCAAAATGAATAAAATGCCACAAAAACTGGGGGGGGGAACCAATCAAAAAATCTACTGTAGTTGAAAGAGCATCAATTCATCTCTGACAAATGGGTTTAAATGGAACCACTAAATAATGTACAAGTATTTTGTTCAAGTAAATGAAGAGCTAGAGTCTTCACAGACAAGAGGATGGCCACTCTTCAGTTTAGCAGTCTTGTAAATATAACGCATCAAAATACAATTTCAGCTAACACCAAAAGACACTTGCCTGGTCTCTAACAACTCCTTTTCAAGTGTATCACCTGGACTACTAAAATGCTTGTAGAATTGAAGATCAATCTTTTATTCACATTTGTGGAGGCAAAAGTACATTTTTTATTAGTCCTACACCTGACATAGTTATCAATGCTGGACAATTTTAATTTTAAATGTAATATTTTCATGTAAACTATGTGATAGACTTATAATAGTCCAGAAAAGCCTCAGATTATTTAAAGAAAAAAAATAATAAGAAATGGAAGCGCTCTTAGTATCATAGTGAAAACTCCATACTCATATGTGGAACACTTTTTGCTAATTCTGTTTTGGGGCAATACGCAGCCCAAATAAATCTCTGCAGCCCTACCAACTTCACTAAACCTGTGTTAGTTTACAACTGATTTGGGCCTGTCCTGTTTTCTAGTTTTTTGTATCTTACAGTGTTGTGAAGGTCTATCAAGGAATTCAACTTGGCTCAGTAACAGGCATGGAAAAGGAAACCTGTTTTGCCTGCAGGGAAGTCTGATGTTTATAACTCTGGTGAAATTGAAATTCATTTTATAAATTGAGGCCTTTGGAGGGAGTTTATTTTAAAGTCTGTAATCTGGCTTTGTATAATACTTTATATAATGCTACATAGAAATTTTTTTCATGTCCTTGCTGTTAGAGATGATACTTCTACCTCTTGTATGGAGCAGAAATGCTTCCAAAGTTGCTGAGATGTCATTCCAGCCAACATTGTCTGTTACAGACAAATGAGGATGTGCAGGTTATTTGTGTTCACAAGGGAAAGAAGTTGTACCTGATGATGGTCCTGCACCTTTGCTCACAGCTGCAGTGCTATGGCCCGATTAAGATAACTACATTCTGGCAAGAACAGCCTTGTAATAATGTGTCAGTGAGCTTGGTGTATGCTTTATGTTCAGCACTAATTTATTTGAGAAATTTTTCGTTATGAATATAGATGTGACCTTTCATGACAATGACTATACTTGAGTTACTGTAGGTGGAAGCAGGAGGGTATGGGAGCTTGCCAATGTTAAAATTGCTTTATAGTGCTGGCTTCCAAAATGGCATTTCTTATAATTGATTTTATTGCAAGCATAACCAGTTAATATACAGAACCACAACACTGGCATCTGCTTATGCAATCTGAAACAGAGATTACTGAAGTTGTGAATCATAAGCACTTTGTGGGGATGCATTGAATCCAATAAACACAATCATAATATGACATTGGACTATGCAATTTTCCTAGATAAAATATTTATCATTCAATATAAACAAAATTTTCAAGTAGTGTAATAGAAAAAAAAAGTTCAAATTATCGCAGTATTAAACTTTAAATAGAGTACCCTTCTTCAGAAATTGCCACTCACAGTTGTTAGTAATTAAATTCTTAAAAGGAAAGAAGGTTTGTACTTAAACCATACTGAATGTTCTAGAGCTAGCTGCAACTCCTGGAATTACTTTAGTAATGCTGTTTATCTACTGTTAACCTGATTCTTGCTTTTATCCATCCACAAAATAAGCATAAAGACTGACTTATGCATAGAAGTGAAATAAAACACCATATTTGTAAAGTCCTTTGGCTGTTTTAGACTATGGATGAGTTGAAGTGAAAAATAAAGTTTATCTTGTAAATGAAGCTTCACAGAATTCTAGAAGAATTCAGGTGCTATGGCATTAAGATAAACTGACTCTGGCCCGAGTACAGATTTACTGAAGTGTGTTACATGTCTGAGAAGATCTGTAAGAACAGTTAGTAATTGTAGCCAAACGTCACCTGACTAAACTGTTTGCTTCTTCACCTTCTTACTCTGGTTGACTGTCACAGTAACATCTACCTGTAGTTTTTAATAAAAGAAGCAGGAGGAGAGTTTCATTGGAAATGTGGCTTTTTATTTGCTGTACAATTTACATCCTGTAGTGTAAATATTCTGTCTTAGGTAATATATTAAATATACTCTGTTATCTTGCCTGGGCATACAGAAAGATCCTGTGCATCATGACTTTTTTCCTCCAGTGCCACAGAAAATAGTCTTTCCTTTCCTCTCCTACCCCTAGAAAAGGGGTAACAATATGAGCTGAATTAGTAGTCTCAGACCCTGACAGACAGACTTATTACCACACAGAGGCAATCCAACTCATTCCATCAGGTCAATCACTTCAGAGAAGTTTTGAATTTAGAAATTTAGGGACTTTGGTGGGATTTTCAGTGAGAATACCCAGACTGGTAACACTGATTATACTCTGCTTCCATCTAAACCACATTTACCTTTCAGGTGCCAGATAAAATACCTGAAAACCCACACTGAGCTAGTAACTTTGTAGGCCAGTGGGATGCCATCCAGACTATCACTTGAAGCCTCTAATGGCAGGATTATCAAACCTGTGAGGCAATTCATAAGTGCATTGGTGGTGGTGGTGGGGGGTGATGGTCTTATTGATTTAATAATGGAGGGATTGTGATTGAGAAGCTGTAGGACATCAGAGTGCCTAATAAGAGGGAGATGGATATATGCCCTGGGATTACTCCAGTCCTCCTTTAGAAGCGGCTAAGTGATTCAGATACAGTCAAACTTTGCCACTGCCATTCTTTATTAACTGGAAAAAGCAGCAAGTTACAGAACCTAGAGGTATAAGAACACACCTTTCTATCTGTGACAGTGACTTCTTTTCCTAGGGGTGATAATTACTGTGATATTTAATAAGCCTCTGAACCACTTTCTAGCATCAGAAAAGAAGCATCTTCTCTACAGTGATCTACCTTAGGAAAAATTGACTTTTAATATACAGTAGGAAGACAGTGGCAAAGCTAATAGAAGTCTTATGTTCCAGTTCTCTTTTTTAGCCCCTAAGCATATTTCCCTTCTGCCTCCTCTTTGTTTTTTTAACATATCATGCTCAGCAAAGGAAGAGCTTTTAAATTTATTCACACAGTTCCCATACCACAAACTATATGACAGATTCCACTGTTTTGCAATTTGTGAATATATTGTTTCCAGGAAAAGAAATTATTCCTTGAGCACTGGAACCTCTTGTTTGTTTTTTATGGTGGACTGTGAGCTCAGAATGAAAGTTTATCACCTGAGGGATTCATAACACATTCTTCCTCTGTGGATTTGCTGTTGTCTCTGTGGTCTTTCAGGATGTGGAAGTTAGAAAACAAGTTATACAGCAAGACAAATATAAAGACTCCATCTAGAGTCAGTCTCTAGAGGATTCTGACCTGCAGCTGAAGAAAATGAAGCAGTAGGCTTTTAGGGGATTTGTGAGGATTGCTGTCAAAAGTAAGCATGAAGTTGAACTCTCATATGTTTACAGAGTCTGAGATGTGTGTGCTATGTGTTAAATATTACAGTTTCTTAGGTCTTTTGCACTGTCCCACATGGTTACAGCTAACACAGAAGAAGTGCTCAGGATGTGTGTGAGATTGGGCAGAGAAAGGACGTAGCTGGAGTTTACTTGGTCAATGCAAACTGAAAATGACAGATATCCGGTATGTGATGAGACTTAAACACAGGATACTAGGACTTATCCAACTTGGGAATTTGAAAACAACTGACAAAGCAAGTATGTTCTCACATGAAAAATTCAAGAGGAAGCAGTTACAAGGGAATGGATTTGAGATATCTGAAAACCAGGAGAAAACATATAATGATCCTTCCCACTGAAATCATGACAGGCCAGGGCTGAACGGACTGGCCTGGATTAGGGTTTAGAATTGCTGGACCTGTGTGAGGTTCTCGTACTTGCCTTTTCTAGCTACAGCTTAAGCACAGTGGCATTGTCTCTCTTTGCAAAGTTCTTTGCAATATTCCACAGAGAGCATCCAGTTACCATTTTTAATTTCTGTATACCAGACTTTCTTAAATTCAATTGTTTACATACATGCAGGTGGCAGCAACAACCTTTAGCTTCCTTAATTGACAAATGATCTTTTGCAAATTTAACTATGACTCAGACTTGCCATTACACTTTAGTGAGTCATATTCTGTAGGAGTTGAAGTGGAAAAACTGTACCATTTGTGTTTGTTTGTTCCTGTGTTAATACAGAATGGGAAGGGTTCCTCTATTGCTACAGCACATTATAAATTTTTGGAACATATAGTAAGCACTCTAACTAGGTTTACAACAGACAAATGTAAACCTAATGGCATCCAAAAGCTGTTCTGGTTACTGCCTGTGTCTGAAATGTTGAAGGAAATAGTATATAATTGGCATTCTGACTCAAAAATATGAAGCTCCAGTAAGATTAGTATTTTGTTCAGGTTAAATAAAAGACAATAGGAGATTCCTCTTGTTAAATAGATCTTAAAATCTGATCTCTTTCACTAAATTAAAACAATGCCAAATTTCACAATGGATTCACTCTCTCTGGAGTCACACTTTCATCTGTCTCATGATCTGAACTGCATTCCCATTAATTTTCTGGTACTCACATTACTGTGAAACATTTCTATAGCAATAATTTAAAGCAGGATTAAGGACCCACCATCCTGAGTGCAGTACAAACTCACTGTGCACTGAATTTGTGGCCCAAAATTTTCATAGTTCTGGGTGACAGGATATGCCAAGCAGAAGGATTGACACATGCACAGAAAGAGTACGGCCAGCACCACAAGTGACACCCACAATTTCCAATTGCCTTTCTCATACATACATCTATTTATTGGATCTGTGTAGCAGAGAGGCCTCTGGAATATACTCAGAAGGGCAGGGTATTAGTATTTAAACCATTTCAGTTCCATATAAGTGAAACCTAAGCTACTTTACCTTGTTTCCACAAGTAATATGGCACTGAGAATAAGCCATAGAGCGCAGGACATCACAGTAACCCCTTTGGAGAAGACTTTCCCTTCTAAAATCTGTTTTCCATCTTTGTGGTCTGGCAAACAAGGATTCTGTCAGAGGATACTGCAAAATTGAATCTTTATACCCGATAACATGACTGAGAGCAAGCTCTGGTGGTTTTGGTGGCCACAGTCTACCTTGCAAGCTGTTAATATATTTTATGCATGTATGTGTAGTTATAAAGAGCGCATCATAAAAAAAAAAATCAATCTAAATATACTATTGAATCTATTTATTACATTACCTGTCCAAAGAAGATAAATGAGTTGGACTTAATGGTCCTTATGGGTTCCTTCCAACTTGAGATATTCTATGATTTTATGATTTTCAAGTAATTTTTACTAGTATAAGAAGGATGTTTATACTAAAATTTAAAGTATTTTTAAAATTTTATTTCTTTCCCTACACACCAGAAAATATGACCAGGTGTTTTAAAGATTAGGGGGTAGACTCACTGGCATCACACTCACTCCCGTGGTCCAGTTAGTGTCACAAGAGCCACTGAGGCATGTGGGACACTCTACCTCTCAGAACTGCCCTACTTTGAACAGGTCAGCATGAGAAAAGTGATCACATCTCCACCTGCATGGCATTACAGATATCCTTAGTGGTTTCTTTAATTGTGTTTTCTCACGTGCCTCCTTCTGATCATTTCAACACCTACAGGTGCAAGGCTAGGGAGAGAAGAAATGAGGTGGAGGTGGCCAGTCAGCCACCTTCCTATGCAGTCTTCCTCAAGGAGTATCAGGCAGCAATTGTGTTTTTTTGCAAGACTCAGGAGGGGTGGACAAAGATACTGGAAGACAGAGCTGATCCTAGCCATTAGAAGAGCCTGAAATTTCCAGATGGGAAGCAGTGGCCAGAGAAAAGCAGAGATGTAAAAGAGGGAAACAAAGTCACTGAGGTCAGTGGATGTCAGGACTGAAGCAGCATGGACAAGATGTGAGGCAGAATCACAGGAAAAGCACGGCACGTGTTGCTGTAGCTGTTGGATGTCTGTCAAAAACAGCACACAGCAACCAGTGTGGTGGGAGTGGTTCTATGCTTCTCCTTAGGAATTCACGGCATACTGCTACTACTGCTGGTGGCTATCTTCATTTAATGTAAAATTGCCCACAGGCTATTTTTTAATGTCAACTCCTTTGCAACACAGTCATTTTGGGGTAAGATTTATACTGCGATCTGAGAACACCTAAGAGATGCTAATGTGTTCAGAGCTGAAATGAAGAAAGGCTCCTTGAGGACTCACTTTACCCAGCTCCACACTGCCAGCATTGCAGTATTGCTCACAAGGCAATCTGGGGACCCCACTTCAGCAAACCAGTAATTCACTATAACCTACATTTCTTAAAAGATTGCTCTGCCATCTCCCACTCCATGCACCTGCTTGTTCTATGTAGGTTTTCATCAGGACCCTCCCCACAACACTTACCGTCTGTGATTCCCTCCCTACGATGAGGCAAAGGGGGCTGGTCCAACCGTCCTCCCTTGTGTTTTTTAGTGGGCCTTGGCCTCTGACCCTGATTGACAGCTGCACTGGTGTTGCTGTCAGTAGAAAAAGGACTGCTTGGCCGAGGTCTCTGAGAGGAAGAATATGCTTTGCCTAAGGAAAAAAAAAAAAAAAAAGAAGAAGAAGAGAAACCAGATGAAAAAGTGTTATTGCCTTGAAATGGGCTGTTCTATTAATGTCTGTTCCGAAACATTAAATCAGGTCTAATTCTCAGAGGCAAGCAAGTATCCCTTTGAGGTACTCACTGATGACAACTGCTTTAAGACACACCACAACAAGCGTAGTGATAAACTTGGCATTCTTTTGTCTTTAACTTTTATAATTAAAATTATTCCATCTGTTGTGATAAAACTACTGTATGCCATGTAACTCCTACCTGCTCTGCATGCTGAACAGATGTGTCATAACAACTCCTCAGCCTTGAGCAGGGAAGGAAAACAGTTCTGCAATCATATCAAATTTATCTCCTCCTGCCTCCCACTTTCATGTATGCCGAGCCAGATTCTCATTTTAGGGGCTCCCATATGCACTGTATATCTGGAGTAACTCCAGTGAGATAAACATAACTGATTTTGTAAGCTATGTAGCAGTGTAGGTTTGTATATTTAAGGGCTGTCTTTTCTCAAGAAATAAAAGTGGGGGAATATTGAAATGCTAAAATTTTCCTGTTCATTTTCAGTACTTTTATATGTTAAAAAGTGTATTCTCACTGACTTTATTCCTCAGATTTTTATCTATATTGATATATATTATATATATATACACACTCTATATACTATTCAAAGCTACATGATGTCTCCTAAAAAATATCTTTGATGCTGTTCTATGAAGCAGATGATTAAAAGGCTCATGCAGGAACTGTAGGAGCAGCACAGTTCATTTACTACATTCACTTCCTCGTATTCTGATATTTTTATTCAGTTAACTTACCCAGGCTTAATGTTTAATGACAACTGATGAAAACTAAAAATTATCATCTTTTGCTTTCTTTTGTTCATATGTAGGTTGTGCTTGCCGTATATCTTGGGGATATTAACATTTTAATTTGTTTAGAACTAGTAATTTTTATGTGTTTTAATCTTATCTGCAGTGTAAAATGTATAAGCCAGCGAGAATTCCTGCTCTTTCAGCGCTGCTGTAGGTCCAAATGGTGTTGAGGGTGATGGAAGGTGGCAAAATGGCTGTTTGCTATTTTTCTGGTCAACTGAGCCCAAGTATTAGGGAGGGTTTTTTTATCCTCTGATTGACTCAGACCAGGGTCTACCCGGCTGTGAGTTACATTTTCTAGTGAAACCTTTCAACAGTTGCACTTAATTCCAACATGCCATCACATATGACCTGATCTAGAAAAGCTTAATCAGGAGTAATATGCAACTCAGCATAGTATCTGAAATACTCTCATTGCAAAGAGCGTAAAGTGAAGAAGAAGCTGTAATCTCTCTCACATGGTGTTTCACATTAATACATCCATGTTAGAATAATATTTCACCATTTGACTTCAGAGGTTTCCTGACTCTCTCAGGCTTGCTCTGCTACCTTCTGATTGACGTGCACCCTGAGGAGGATGCTGCTCTCAGGAAGGCTTGTCTCCCAGCCGTGTCTCTGGCAGCCACGTGTGAACCCCTCATGTGGACATTCCCTAACCCTCCTCTAACAAGGAAAGCCCACTTGAGCTTAAAGGGTCTGAAAACAATGCCTTTGCTAACCTGGCTCATTTTAACTGAATGGGTTACAGAACGCCCACCCAAGCAGCTAATTTTGGAGCTGGGAAAAAAGCAGTAATAAACATTTGGGGGGAAGCTGGAAACATTAACCTCTATAGCTGGCACAGCTGCAGCCAGACAAAGACAAGTGATCAAGCCCTTGTTTCATGGATAACTATAAAACAGCAGATGAACACAACAGACAAGATATTAAAATTTCATTTAAAAATAAAGATCAGTAATGCAAAGAAATTCAGACATGAGCCTGAAATTCCATCTCAGCTCACAGCACATTGCACAGATGTTTTGTAAAAATAAATTCACATGCAAGTGCAACTAGTGAGTGCAGGATGCAGATTCTTCACACTTATTCTTTTGACTAAAGAAATGTGATCATTCAGAATGTTGGTTTTAAAAAGAAATAGACACCAAACATTCCTTTTTATCCCTTCATGAAAAAGAGGCAAAATAAATAGCACTGACCTAAATCAGACATGGGGCAAACACAAATGTTGTGCAGATTCCCAAAACACAATTTTCAATGCACTTAATAGCTGATTATAGCACGTTGTATTTGTATGCAGCCTTTCCAGTAAGAACTGCTGAGCAGTGTCAGACTTTCTGTAGCAGATTTAGTGTGTGTAAGTGGAGACAAAGATGAATTCACTAATTCTTGATTTAATTTCCCAAGGGTGTTAAAAAAGAAAGCTGTCTGAACTTCATGGCAAATCACATGATGGCTTCTGGAAACTGGAATCAAAGTGTCTGGCAGGAGAGACACATCGCATCTGGATTTACTAGTGCCTCTTATGCTTGGCAATCAAACATTCCCACATGAGGCTATCAAGCTGGACATCTCCTTTAGTATCTACCGCTGAGAATATTTCACAGCTGTTCTAACTGGGTGAAAATAACTGTCCAGACTGCAAAGGAGTAAAGAGTCAGGACCTTCAGAGTCCCTCCAGAGCAATGAACAGAAATGATACTGCTGCTTCTCCACTGCTAGGCACCATTTTGCACTATGGGGGCTGCCGTGGTGCAGCAGGTCCGTACCAGGCACATCTGATCGATCCACACTACCCTGGGAGGTATCATCTCGTAATGAAATTTCAGTGAGCACGGGGGAGTTATTTCCATTTGCTGAGGTTTCTGTGAGGAAAAGAGGGGAGGGCTGTTTGTTTACATGTGGGTTTTATTTTATTTCCATCTTGTCTGCTGGATCATTAAGAGAGTAAGAGGGTAATAATCATAAAGTCTCTAACACAACCACTAGATACGTTTTTGTACCCTACACTCTAATAAGCCTGTCTGAGGAATTACACACATGCGCTTAGTTTAAGTGCATTTGTGACTTAATTAGGCTAGGAAAATATAACTGACAAGAGGACTCCCATCCTTTTCTTGTATTTTCCATTCACATGGCTACAATAAGAATTCATATTTATTTTTAAACCTCTGTGTATTTTTGTGTCTATTTACTTCTGTGTATGTGATGGAAACTGCACTTCTCAAAGGCCTGATAAAAGTGGCATTAACAAGTGATGTTAACTTTGGGGTGAATCTTTGCATTAACTTTTACTAAGGCCAAGAACACTACCAAAACCCTCAAAAATATTATATTTTAAATTACAACTTGGCCATATGTGCCCATAGCAGATGAGTGAAGGTCTACATCAGTTCTTGTTTTGTTTTGCTTTGTTTTTTATCAAATGATAAGACAGATTTACTCAGTCAATTTTCCACAGTGTAAGAAGCTAGTGATGGGTTCAACTATGGTAAAATAACTATCTTTTATGTATGACCAAAGTCAGTGGCAAAAGTCCCAGTGGTTTGAGAAAAGCTGTATGTATTCACTTTGTAGTTTGTTGGAGACACAGGACTTTGCCATCAGCTCTTTATTCCTAATGTTCCTAAAAGGTGATATTTGCCATGGAGTCATTACATGCAGAAAGCCTGCAGTTTTCAGGCCTACCATGTGAGACATTCTCATAAATGCACACATTTTACTGAAGGAGACTTCATACCAGATCAATTAAAAAAAATAAAAATAATCAATGGGAACATTATGGGACCTGTGGGCAGGAAATGGCTGAGAGGAAGTATAACAAAAATATGACCCAAGTTCATACTTTTCTATTAGATTTGTAGATTTAAATAATTAGCTATTTTTGCTATTTTGATATGACTAAGAAAATGCAAATACATTCTTTGATTTTTCCCCCCAGAATATTTAATTTTCCCTGATCTTTTTTTAAAAATTTTATTTTTAATAGAAATAAGACATATGAAGCTTTAAAAATATGAACTAAATTATATTTAGTTTTCATTAATTCATTTTCAAAAATTGGCTGTTTTCAAAAACAATAGTCACTTTACCTTTGTTACATTTTACTTGGCAGACTCAGTTGGCATAACTAAAATTAAATGTTATCAAAATATATTAACTTATTGAATTAAGTACTTTGTACTTTTAAATCAACTATTTATAAAGCTTTTAAACAGTTTGTATTGTTAACAATAAAAGCACACCAATTCACCCCATGCTTAGAAAAACTTCACAGAAAAACACACTTTTGCAACAAGAAATGCAACAGAAGAGCAGGGATGGAGACAATAGTTTAAATATAATGCTCAACACTGGAAATGTCAATGACTGTGAGAAGGTTTTTCAAAAGTTAGATAATCAAAGACTGCAAGGCAGGATTAGTTATTTCTTCACTGAAATATTAAGCGGAGCATATGTCAGTAAATACATAGCAGAGTCAGCACAGAGGGAAACTGCAGCAGATCAAAAGATTAAAAAAGATTAAAAGCTTGTGCTATTCACTATTTCAAATCACTAAATATGCAACATAATGTGAGGTGTCATTTAAAATATACTGATAAAAATATCTCCATTCACCTTATTCCATGCATATTAGACAAGTGTGAGACACAGGTTCACTGAAAGAAGAGAAGAACAGGCAGAGACACCCTTCATGCAGAAAGCATCAACTTTGAGTCTACGAACCTGTTCTTGTCAGGCTGGTTCCATCCAGCCTAAAACCAGCTTTATCTGCTGCTGCAACCAGTGCTTGTGCAAAACTGCCGCTGGTAAAGATCGAGTCATCTGAGGAGCTACCTACACTAGATCTATGACTAGAAAAGTTACGGTCGTCATCAGACGCAGAACCCCATCCATTTACCATTGAACCTAAAAACAAATGTAGGGGTCTAGTGAGTTGTGCATATTTGATATTTTTTTGATCATCTAAAGCTTAAAGATCCACTTAATATGTCCTTTCTCAGTAGAAAACCCAAAATTCATTTGACAGAGCTTGGTACAAAAGAGCAATATTCATCTAAAGCTTAAAGACCCATTTAGTATGTCCTTTCACAACATGAAACCCAGAGTTTATCTGACAGAGTTTGGTATAACAGAGCACTCTCAAAGCTAAGAGGGATCTCATTCATAGATTGCTTTATGTAGCTTTGATCCTGTAAACGAAATTATACATATTCTCCACAAATGTGAAGGCTCCATAATAAATTCTTTTGAAAGTTAATAGATTTTTCTTGTGATTGAAATGAATGTGATTGTTTTTTGTTTGGTTTGTTTTGTTGGCAGTTTTTTTGCCTTTTTTTTTTTTACTTATTACAAATCAATATCTAGTTTGATATTTGCAAAACCAAGTCTTAATTTTGGACAGCACATGTGTAAGTCTTGGTAGATATGGTTAAAGTCAGACCCGGGCTTCAAGAGCTATCCTGAACAAAATGGGCCTCATGTAATTTTATCAATCAAAACCTTAAAATAAATAAGCAGTTTTAATGGACTGAAGAAAGCCGATATAAAGTAGTTCATTCTAGTGGATTAAAGCAACTTTTTTTAAAGATTAGAAATAATTAAGATTCAAAAGCAGAGCAAATATATGCTCAAATTTAATACTGAATCAATCACTACGCCAGTGTTGGCCCCATGGTACTTTCTAACAGTGGATTATCATCACTGCAGGAGACCAAAGTGATAACAACATCATGAAAATGCAGTCACAAAACCAGATACCAGACAAAGCATATGAAAGAAATGTGGAAATCTTGACATAACTAGAATGTAAAGAGTGAAGGAAGGATTAATCTTACTTGCTTTTCCTTCACATTTGCTTTTAATTTTTCCAATACATAAATCAAACATCAATCAGCTATCCAGCATGGCAGTTGCAAAACATATTGCTCAGTTCAAATGCTGGTTTTTTTAAAAAGTCCTGTAATTCTGTTTCTTTCACGGCTTCAGATGGAGAAGGTGGTGTTCTGTACTTCTAAAATGTCACAGGGTCATTCTACACTGTTCAGTGGAGCAGGAGGTAAAGGAAACAGCTACCAGCAAGTACTTAGCTGCTCCAGGAATGGGGCAGCCGTGCTAATGAGTTACCGAGTCCCGCTGAGGTGCAGAGCTACCAGACTGCTTTTAGGACCTGAGCTGCTGCATGGCATTAGGTGGTGCTGTGTAGACACAGTGTTTTGTTCTGACACAGTACAGAAATACCTGAAATCTGCTTTTTAACAACAGTCACATGCATATGTTGACAAAAAAAAAAAAAAAAAAAAAAGCCCACCGAATTCATGAAAATCTGAAGAGAACTGTTTTTCAAAGACATGAAGACACATGTGGAGGGATAAAACATGGCCCCAATTTAACTACTCAGCACCTCAGCACAGCTGAATTTGTGCAAATGTACATAAGATGTGTAGCAGAACAGTAGCCTTTTTCAATGTGCAAGAAAGCATTATTGTATTTAAAACTGCTAAGCAGTAAATCAATAATGACCTGCTTAGTAGCACCAAATTGATCGGCTAATTAACTAATGGTGGTGTCAAATATTAAAAATATCCTGCAAAAAACAAGTCATGAGTACAATAAATGAATGCTGGAATTCAGTAGCACGCTGCACCACAAAGTCCAAGAACAATGGATTATTTTGTGCTGCTGCAGTGACCAAAGTTTTTAATGTCAGTGAAGTGGCAGGCTATAATAACAAAAGCCCATGCACTCCTAAGATACAAGAAAAGAAACCGAAGAGGTCTGTGGAGGTCTGACGGGCAGGCACTGTGTTAAGTGCAACAGAGAGTGACAGAGTTTGATTCTGCTTGCCAAGAGCACATATAAAATTGTTATTTTCCAAACAGACTCGACCTGATGCAGACAGATGTAAGGGAGTCTAAATAACAGCAAGGGAAGGGTAAAACTGAATTTCCTCTGAGAAGACAGTTTGTGAACTAACAATCAAAGTGCAGTAGGACGTCATAGAGAATGGAGAGTAAAGAGGCTTAGCACCAGTTATTGATGATGCATGAAAAGAGATACTAGAGATAAAACACTTCATGAAGACAGAAGAAAATGAAATGCTATAGCTGATGACATTTTCAAACAATCACTTTTCGACATATTCTGCAAAATGTGTAGGCACAAGCTGAAACATAAAAAAAATCACTAGAGCTGCAGATATCAAAGGATGATACTTGGATGATAAAAATTTAACATGTATCCCATCCCATTAGTTTCAGAGCCCAAGGGTTTTGTGTGATACATTGTACTCTCAATGTAGAGACATATAAAACCATATACTGTACAGAACAGTTATTGGTTTTGGTATCATAGTCTGTAAGATTATGGATATTTTCAAAGTTTTAATTTCCATTTTCTCATGTTGCTCTGTCCATTTGCTAACCACTCAGCTGTTACACAACATACAATACATATGGTAATTTGGATGGGACACTTTCAGGGTGCATCTAGTAGCTATTTTTCAATTACTCTTTGAAGGACTGGATTGTTATTCAGTCCAAAAATAATAAGACACGTTTAGTATGAAATACATTAAAAATCTGCAAACCATTTTATGGCTCTGTGATACTTCTGGTTGCTGGAAGGAGAGGCAAAACTTTTGATGACTGCTGAAGTCAGCAAGATAGCCTGAGACATGTACAGCACCCACAGCTGTATGTGACCAGAGAGCTAAAGGCAAAATTTCTACATTACTTCCACTGATTCCAGAGCTATTCAGTTTCCCTGCATAAACAATTTCCTCTCCCCACCAAAACCTATAGCAGTAAAACCCATTTCGCTTTGACCTACAGAGGTGTGGACATTGCCCAGAAGGCACGGGAGTGCTGGAGCCCAGCCTGGGCACCTCAGGCCACCACACAGCTGTGCTAACACAGCACACATGGTGACTGCTTCTTTAAAGGCATCCACTGGCCTCTTGTTTTCCAAATCAGATGTACATTTGTTTTTCTCTGAATAAAGGCAGAATAAGAGATGCTGACGTTCCTTTCAGATCAACTATGCATTTTGAAATGGGATGAAACAGGCTTTTAGTGTCTCCTTTACATGCAGCTCACTATGTGTTTTCCAAGAGCATATTTGAGTTTTTACGCTTTCTGGCAACTGTAAATTTTACTCTTGCTGACAGCAGCAGTAAATGCTTTATGCAGAACAAAATCCGCTCTGTGAAAAGTTGAACTCTGTTTTCTTGCTCCATAAAATATCTCTTGGTGTTAATGCAAACAGAAAGCTTCTTTGCTCTAAGAGAAAGGTGAGGGGAATAGAGGTGCTAGCTTCTAGTAGGCTGCATTGCTGCTAATTTTACTGGCATCTTGCTGGTAATAACAATGTAAAGTGTACTGTTGCTTTACTTAAAAATATCTCATGCACTTGTGAAATAAAAGCTGCTCATAACACAGCTAACACTTCTGAAAATTCCATTAGATACTTTTCTGTACATACTAAACTCTATGTGCTTGCTTAAACTTAAGAGACTGTCACTGGTACTTTCATGTATATGTGCTTTCCTTCACAAGACCATCAAGCACATACTGCACACATAGCGTGCTTCCCTACAGGTTTTTTTTTAATGGAATAAAGGTAGACTGCTTAGATTTGTGAAGAATGGGTGATGTCCTTGGGGACTGATGCTACTTCAGCTGGAATCAGTTAGAGAATCCTCTTAGCCTTTGTACAGGAGAAAGATATTATTCTCTCTTGTGCCCACTGATTTTGGTGAAAGTGATGGAATAGAAGGGGAAATAGTCATTGTACCATCAAAATAAGAACAAATAATAGAAATGTCTGAATGCAGAATGCAATTATGATCACACTTCAAAAACTAGACCTGGCCTTATACTTTACATTATACTTCACCATCAATACCTAAATATTTAAATGCATACACCTGGAATAAACCCCTAAGTTTAAACTTTTTATTTTGGGGCAAGAAACACTAAAAAAGAAAGGAGGTAAAAACATGCATACATATCTGGCACTTCACAGGTTCAACTATAATTAATGTCCTTCATAAACATCTAATGAAAAACGAATTTATGTCACTTGGCCAAATTTATTTCTGTTTGCGTTCCATCTTTCTAGATTTTTTTGGGTTCCATATTGCTGAAAGGCAGAAAAAATTCTCAAATTTATTCAAGCTGTTAGAAAAGAAATGCACAGAGAACATTAAGTAGTTGCTCAAATGTTGCTGAGCAGTAAAATACTATGATAAAGTGGCATCTTGCTGTGTCTCTATTACTTCTTCAGCACTAAAATTAATTTATGATCAGTCATCAATTCATTTACATGTCATTTTATGCTAAATCTATCGTTGCTGATGAATGCATATCCCTACATCCATTAAGCTAGAGTAAAGTCTGTGCTTTATAATATGACCCTGCTAATTGTTGCATTACCATTTTTATGAGATACAAAAAGTAGCAGTTTCCTATTTTCTGAGCACATATTTAATCCATGAAACACATTCTACGTATTAAACACAATCTGTCTAACTGCTTATAAAATAGAATCTTTTGCAATAGGTATCCCTAAGCAAATCAATATAAATATTGAACTCTGCCATGGTAAAATATGGCTCATGAAAATGATATTGTGCAATTTTCAAGAATTATTCCATTTGTGCTCAGACAGAATGAATGAAAAACTTTTTCCATACAGACAGTGATCAGTGATTGTTTTAATCAAGACCAAAACATGTCAAATAAGCGATATTCTTTCCTGCTGAGCCATACAACCTACAGAGATTTTTATAATTTCAGATCTATATCATTCTATTGGAAAAAAAAAATGTTATCCATTTGCAGTGACACTGTTTACAAGAATATCTCCCTGTTCATGTCAGTGTCAGTTAGGCAGAAGAGGGCTTGTTCTACTTGCCATGCTGGTTAATGGGTTTATCTCTCCCCTCACTTAAAATGCACCATGGCTGAGGATACATCGGTTTGCACTACCACCTTCACTGGTGGTTCTGCAGGGGGAGAAAATAAGGAGGGCAAAGAAAAACCCCAAACCGTAATACTTAGATCCGAAAAACCCCCTAGTCTTGTTCTTAGTGATTTCAGTGAGAGAAAAATTAATTTCTTATACAATCATCATATGCAATTAATTAAGTCTATTAAAGTAGAATAATATAACAGACTCTTCATGCCATAACTCTGCACAGCAATTCATTATTAAGGCAAGCATTACACATAAGCAAAAGAAAATACATATTTCAGTGTGTCTCTGAAAGCAAAAACCACCCTAAATAACTTTGAATTAAAAGTCAAGTGAGCAAAAGTTTTACCGCAGTTTTCCAGTTCTTTCTTTTTATTCTTTTTTAAGCAGAATCAGTCACTAAGTGTCCTAACATACTGGGAATGAAGAAAAACTTTGGCTTTAATTTCGTATTAAATCCCACAAACATTCAAATCCACACCTCCCTCCCTGATTTCTCTCTGTGATATCTGGAGAATGTTAAAATACAGTTACTGTGCACTCCTCCTTTCTTTGCACTTTATTATACATGTCAACATTATGTCTCTGCCACCTGCAAAGAGAAAAGCTTAATAGCGCAGATTAAACCCTTGTCTGAATCTTCAGCTGGCTGTAAGTAAAACTCAAGGGCCTGGAAGACAACTTGACTTTTAAGCAGTTTAAAGGAGCAACACTGTGGTGTCAGAGGCATTTAGTAGTTTGTGCTTTGGCTCGCACAGTGCCAGCATTTCCCCTCAGAGAATCCCGCATTTGGCGCTGCTTGAAATCCTGGGTCTCAGCTCAGCCACCAAGAACAAAGCACCGTTTCAATCCAAGAGCGTGCCAACAGTACAGGGTGAGGAAACTTGCCCTGCTCCCTGTACAGCAACTCTATTTGAAGGGAGTCTGGACCAAGGAAAGTCAATATAGATTTCTCACAAACACTGAACTCACAAGGCACTTCAAAATGAAGAGAAATATTGCTACATCTGGGTCAGATTTCTCATTTGCCTCCATTTTCAAATATAATGTTTAGAGAAGTGAAAATATGGTCTATGAATTCCTAAGAAAATTCTGGTTTAAGTCACCAAATGCTCTGTGAAAAGAAGTAGCTTATACATTCTCAGTGCAAGAAAACAATTTAGTTGTTCTACATTATTTTAAAAGCAATCAAGTTGAAGAATGAGAAACAGCTTAGAAACAATGAAAGCAATTTGCTATACCCTCATTAACACCAGTAAATGCAGCCTAGAAGAGTTAACAGAAACAGATAAACAAAAATTAAGATTCTCTTTTGCAAAAAAACCAAAAACTATCAAACAAATCGCAAGTATAATAAGCCATTTCCTTCCACCCTTAGGAAAAAACAAGCCCTCCTAAAATCAATGCTTTACCCACATAGTAACTGAAGAAAACAGAAGCAGTTTTGTTATTTGCATATTTTTGCCATTTTACAGATCATTTAGACTAGCACTCTGGCTATAGTTCCCTAATTGTTCTAAGTCAATCTAAGTGTTGGCTATATGCTGTAGGGACAGTCTATCATTTTGCTTCCCTTCCAGCTGCACATTCCTGTTCTGTAGTGCCAGTGCATACCTTGCCATGCAGTGAACTAGATAAAGGAACAGATTCAGATAGTAATTAAACATGCAAAAGCAAAAGCAAACCTTTAATTTTCAGCTGAATGAAGCCACATCAGGATAGTGGTGGTGATGAGTGGGAGTACATTAAAACATCTTAAAGTACACTCCCAGTTTACATATTCAAGTCCTGCCCAATTTCTTCCAAAATAATACAGCAGGAAGTTTTTAACATTCCATATTTAGGGTTTTAACACTCCAATAATAAACCAAGATTTATAAATATCATAAGAAACTTGAATGTTATTCATGCAAGGATAAACTGTAATAAGCACAAAAGTCTACAGATTGGAGTAGGAATACAGCTATTCCTTATTTGCTCTAGATAGGGTGGTCCAAAATATCAGGTGAAGATGCAAATGTGAAAATATTAATTTTCAACATTGGCATACTAATATATACCAAATGAAAAATATATACAAACCTGATTTTTTTAAAATTTATTGCTGTATTACCAGTGCAAAACTCTTACTGCATTCCTAATGAAAAGACTTCTGAGCCATTAGTGAGATATGCAAAAATATGCAGAATTATAGCCCGAAGGAGATTATGCTGGAAATTCAAGCAAAGTGACTTAACATACGCATGCACTAATAAGTTAACCTTCTCGATTCAGGGATTTAAACTTTAACTCTACCGCCTTCAGTTGAATCTGGATTTCAAATCACAGCAGGAGAGATACAATTCTTAAATCTTAATTAGACTGGTAAGAAGTCTGGCCCAAGGGTGAAGGAAAACCTGGAAAGTGGGATTAAGCTACACACTGTTTCATTCAACAAGGGAAAAGGAAGAAAATTAGAAGTATTGATGCTCCAACACTGTAATATTCATCCAGTGTTTTCAGAAGAGCAATTTTCAAGTCAGGGTACAAAATCCCTGGAATTTCAAAGGTCCAGAACAACGAGATGGAATTCAGTGGCACTGTGGCAGTAAGTTATACTGAACAAGTATCCCTTAAGGTAAAACTAACAACAGTGTTTGTGTGCTGAGATCAAAAACTGAAGCAGCACCCATAAGCTCTCATGAACTATGGGCACTGGGCTATGTGGGACATTCAGATCTCCAAAACAATTGCACATTATGCATACACTGTATGATACAGAGGCTCAAGTTGAACCCAAAGGGAAATACACTGATGCTTACAAAACCAACATTAGGTCCATGTAAAACCTGTATTTTAAAATCAAATGTCTTTCACTGTTTACATTTACAACAGCTATTTTATTCATTCAGATTCTGTGCATTAGTTCAGCATGCCTTTCTAGGTCCCCTTTGATAGTGTTGTAGCTTTCCAAGGCACGCAAAGGGCAAGAAGCAGTGAGGGAAGGAGCGTCAGAATAATTAAATAGCTTTTCTGAATGGGAACAATTACTAAATTCAGCAGTACAATGTAGGTTTAAAATACACATTTTCCTACATAAATGTTGTATTTACTCTAGAAATAAGTGTTGTGGTGATCTAACTACACTTACTCTGAAGTCTCTAACTTCCTTGTGTTCGTCTGGGAAAGCTTTTACTCAGCAAAATATCTAAAAGTGCTTTATGATAACATTTTTATGCTGCTTCTGATTTATGAAATATATATTCCTAAGCTGAGGTCTTCCCCCTCCTTTTTATGTAACTGCCTTGCTTCTCTAGTAGAATGAACTTTTCATGAAAGCTAGGGTATAATTGAGTTTTCTTTCAAGTCCTTAAAGCTTTTTAAAATTCATGAATTTTCTTATCATTTTGCAGCAAAGCAAAGTATTTCCAAATCCTCCTTTAACTTTAGTATTACCACATTTTAAATGGTACTGAAATAGAGTGGAATACATTTTCACTTAGAAAGTATTTGACTGATGATGTATTTTGCTGTTAGGAACAAGTTGGTGTGACTGTTAACTGTGTTTGGTTACCTGTCACAGAGCTGTCTAGATTGTCCATACTGGAGCCTGGAGTATGCTCTAGACCTCTTAGCGGCCTACTGATTTCTACAGCTTCTTCTTCAATATCATCCTCATCATCATCCTCATCTGGAACATCTGTTTCCAAATCTGAAATAAGGTTTCCAGATACATATCCTAGGGGCGGAACGGGAGCCTGAGGAGGTTGTGTATTGCTTTGGATGTGCCTACACAAACAAACAGGAAAAGTTATCAGAATGGATGAGACTTTGTACCCCATGGTCAATAAAACATAAGAATTTCAACAGGTCCTGAAGTAGATGTCCGAAACGTGCTTGTTAGGTCAAACTCAAGAAAAGTTAGTTCAGTTATTCACTGTAGCTTCTAATATCAGAGTACTTGCACACTTTCCAGTCTTAAATATACTTGTCCTCCCCTAGGATGGGAAAGGTCAAGACTGTCTCTTTACAGATGAAGAGCAATATACACAGAGGCTACATAAATCAGGTAGGAAACCCATGGAAAAGCACAATTCTGAACCCCAGCCTAGCATAAGTGTCTCACCCAATATTCTACCTTGCAAATCACACATTGAAGCAAACTTAAATTTCACTCCTTCGCTTAAACAGACAGAGTGCCCTGAAGCAGAAGTCACTCTAAAGAGGAGGAAATGGCCAGTAGGACTGGAGAAATTTTCAAGTCCAGTGAACGCATCATCAGTAAGGCCTTTTCATTTTGCTTTATTTCAAGTAATTTAATTGATTTAATTGCAGCAGTATTAGGGCATGCATGTGTGAAATTACTGTATGCAGCAATCACAAACTAAAAAAAAAAAAGAAAAACAAAGATAAAGCCCCCAGTCCACAGGACAGCTAAATGGACAAAGGCAAGCATGAGATTTGGAGTCTCATTTGCCTGGTTTCTGAGAGGATACAGATGAAAAGAACACCACCAGCTTTCAAAGCAGCATTCCTCACAGCATAACAGGTACACCGCAAGCTGTGCCAGGGGACCCAGGCATGACTAGCCTTGGCAGAAGAGCATGCACCATGCTTAAAATTGCAAACTTAGACACGTGGGAATCCTTGGGTGACTGTACACGAGGTGCCATGACCTGATTCTAATCAGAAGCACTCTGGATGGGACCCAGGATTCTGCTGGTCTCTTGCTTGGACACCAGTACAACAGAAAAAATTACAGCTGTCACCTGTTAGGTTTTGAGCTCTACTGTATTTTCAATGAAAACTTCATGCTGTATTATTGCCTACACTTGATGAGTACAGTAATTCTCTTTATTCGATGAGCTTTCTTTCTTTCCCCCCCTCCCCCATAATGCAAATCTATCAGGTATGAGAATGTCATTGTAAATGTTATGTACCACTGAAATCACTCTTCACCTCTGCATAGGTTTTAACTTATTGCTTATTCTGAACCTTATTTGCAGAGCAAATGCTTCCTTTTTGATATACAACCCCCTTCTAACTAGCAGTTTTTGAATACTTTTCTGCCTGGACACCAGGTTCTTAGCTATGCAGTGTTCAAAACACTGTGCTAAAGGGCAACACCATCTAACTAACCCTCAATAAACAGTATGATTAGCTCCCAATCAAGTTAAATGCTTAAGTATTTGCTAAATGTTAAGCTTGTGATAGAACAATTGAAGTCAATTTCTCATGTACTTGTAGTTAAGCATATTCTTAAGTGATTTGCTGGATCAAGGCCATAATGATTATGTACTCTTCCAGTAATCTCTAATGTGCTCTTTTTTAAATTCCTAGTTGTGTGTTCTCTATATTTCTCTGTTGTTACTCCCATGGTAACCTATATGACAGGTCTCATTTTTGTTTCTGTGCCTTCCTCTCTCTCTACACTGGGCAGGTTAACTTTGTAAAAAGAAAACTAAGATATCTTCCTTCCCAGTTAAAACAATGGAGGACTTTCCACTGACTTTGGCCAGCATGATACACGTTCAGCTAACCAATATAAATCATTAAACAATTCCATTGCACAAAAATCGCTTGTGTTTGCAACCCTCAATGTTTACCCCAAAACTTATAAGATCTTAGTATGAAGAAAAGTTATCTCCTTCATATTTTTTTCCCAAGGTTTCAGGCTCAATTACTGTGACCTTACTCAAGAGTGACATTACAATCTGTATATTCCTAAGCACATTACGAAAGTTCCCAGTCAATTTCCATTCCTCCAAAGAGGGAGCAAGACCTTTCCTGTCAGCTGCAAGAGGTTTTGCTACAGTGTCCTACTCCATTATCCATGCCTAGACTGGAACCTGAAGTTTGTAGGGCACAGAAAGGGTAACAGCTGCAAAATGCAGCAGCGACTGACTGTGCTGAGAGGGTGTGCAACTGCGTGCTGGCTCAGAAGTCAGCTACCTTCAATAGGCCAGGTCTAGCTGCTGCCTGGGATTCGGGTCTGTCCCACAGGCAGGCCAGGGTCCGTGCATGGCAGCGTGGTGCTGCAGTGGGACCAAAGTACCCTGTTTATTGAGTGCAGATTGCAGACAAGCCCCGAGGCTTCCATGGTGTCCAGGGAAAACAGCTGGCTTTGATTTGGCACCACCTGCCTACCTGCCTGATCTGTTTATGAGAACTCAACTGAATAACTTTGTGGCTCTATTTACCAGCGAAGAAAGTCTGCTCCTCTACTGGCAGTGTGCCATTCAGTAACTAGCTCTGCTCCTCTCCTCTGAGATTCGCAGGCTTTGTCTGGATAGAAAAGTTGTAAAAGGACAACTGCTGCTTAGGGAACATCCAGGAAGCAACTGACCTTCACCGTATCCCCAGCCTGGCGCACTTGACAAGTTCTTTTTCAGTCCCTGAAGAGATTGCTTCTGTTTGTTTTGCAGGGGAAATGTTACTGTGGTATTTGCTTGTTCTTCCTTTAAACAGGCATAAAGCACTCTAAAACACTAGATCCACTTTGTAAATAATAACAACTTTCTTCCCACTATTTCTGTGCTTTTCCTATGAATCAGAAATTCTCATGGTATTTCAAACCACAGTCAGAGATGCAAATGCTTCATTCTCATGTGACATTGTGTAAAAGCTGCTATATTGCTTTTTCAAGTGACTATTATTATTTTTAATCAGGAATATAGAATCTCATTACTGTTGAAAATCTTAAAAAATTCATATCTCTTGGTAGCCTGACTGTATAAAAGCTGTCAGTAGGTGGGTGTTAACCACTTAGCTGAACATATGTAAAATTTCAGAGGAATATTGATTTTGCATGTTTTTAGACAAAATTTAACTTATTACCAATCATTATGATTTAAATAACACCTATTTATGTTTAAGGCCTTCACACTCTAGATATAGTTTTACTATTTCTTCTTCCATTTTAACTTCTTTAGAAATATTTATTTCATGGAGGAACAAATTATTATGCTTTCATTTCCCAGATCACATGTGCCCCTTCAAACATTTACCATGTCTGCTTTGCTATATCAAACTGGTAAGCCCTTGTTAATTCATCAAGGTGAGCTTGAAGCATTGGCTGCATCTCCTCTCGCGGGGAGGGCGTGAGGGTTGCAGTTGACTGCTGCCCAAAGGAGATGGCAGGTGATGAAGCTACTCCTCGGACAGGAGGTGTGGGAACACGGTCATCATCTTCTTCAAGCTCGTCCTCCATGCCCTGATGTAGGTAGGTCTGAACTGGCAAAGGTGGACACCAACCATCACTGTCATATCTAAAATGAAAACCAAATAAACTTCATATCAATCAAATTTCATCTGTGCCACACAGTAGACAGTGTAAAGGGTACACAGCATTTCTGCTATAGCTGCAACCCTCGCACACAGTGTGAGTTTCAACATTTAATGAAACAAACATTTAATGTTTAATTTTTTCCACAACAGCTTGAACAAGTTGCTTTTCCCAAAAGCAACTCGAACAAGATGCACAACTGAAAAATTACTGACCTGTTAGCACATTTGCTAATGGTGGTTAGATAATGTTACACCACAATCAACAACAAAAATGAACTAACTCATTTCCAGGATCATTAATCTAGAAGAGTGCATGAAGATTGACCTATACATGAAAATAGCAGTATTCTTAAAGGGTAGAGCAAGCTTTATACAGTTGCACTTATTTACCTCCCTCCTCCCCTTAATTTGTCTGTAGATTTACTGTTTGTTTCAATTTTGCAGCTTCAATAAAAAGCTATACTTTCCTCATAAATTCTACTCTTCCCACACTGCGTGTAGGTATCTCCTATGATGTGTAATACATTCATGTCACAGCAGCACTGACCCTAAGCATATGCTATGTCACAGCACCAGCTGATAAGATACATTAGCACACATGTTGACAGCTCTGCCAGCACCCCACCTCCTCAACAATCTGTACTGGGACTTACCTAGACACTGCTGAATTTCTGAACACTTTCAACACACCTGCCCAAAGTTAAAAGATTAACAAATACCAGTATTCTTGAACATCAAATTCATCGCTCTTCATACATAAGGGATATTCTCATAGCTGTTTGTGGTTCAATTTTTGCTTTATAGCAAAGGTGTAAGGGGTGATGCTATATCTGATCAGAGCTAGAAACACAAGCTTTATATTTTATTACCACTTTTTATGCAAGCTTCGCCAGCAAGATGATCTTTTTCTGCCTCTGTACTCATCACAGGACCTTTCAGTTCAGCGTTGTATTACAGCATCATCATGGGATCCTGTCCCTTAGAGACATTGGCATCACTCAAGGTGTATAGGCCTTAGTGATTATGGTCATTCTCTGTGTATCATCTCCCCAGAGTAATTCCCTAATCTGAACACAACTTCAGTTGTGCACAGCTCTGCTGACGATCACACCACTCAAATCTCAGCTGTCTGCTTTTCCAATCTTCAAAACATCCAGTCAGCCAGCAGTCCCTTGAGCATCACCACACATTTCTTCCTAACTCCCAGTATATTCCAAAATAACTCAGGATAGACAGCTTTTTTTTTTTTTTTGCCTTTTTTTTTTTTTTCTAAAGGCAACCAGACAACCAAAAGCTCTCACAGCTCCTTCACTGTCAAACCATCTCACACTCTAAAGGCCATTTCCCAAGCATCATCTACTAAGTCACTTTATCTTCTTTCCACCTTCAAGGACTGCTGACAAGGTCCTTTTTTTCTGCAATGCAGGCAGGCAATGCATTGCGTTATACAGTTAATTTCTCAAACTAGTTTAAAAATACTCCTTTAAGACTTCTGATTTGGAAGGAAGGAATTACCAATTTCTCAGAGAAAAATGAATTACTGACAATTTTCTCAAGTGTGAAAACAGGTTATAAAAAGGCTGGGGACACTGAGATGGAGAAGCTTTAAAACCTGTATTATGAACAGAATATTTACTTTAAGCAAAACTCAAAGATTTCTAAAATTAATTAGACTACCTTTTCCTTATTCAGGAGTCTGTAGTCTGTATGTAAAAGTAGAGATTCCAGATAGCTAAAACAACCTGTCCTAATCATCCAAGAGACTGTGGAAGACATATCTGGTAATTAACACTGGTATTACTTTAAATCTATATGTAGATATACAATATATAGATACACAAATACACATATGTGTACAGAGGTGAAAATAAATGCTGCATCTTTATACTTGGCATTTAGGAGTTTTGAGTAATTAATCATTACCATTTTCATAATACAGAGATTTAAGAAAATGTTACGTGATACATATTCATCCTTAGCAGAAAATTAAGATATGACCAGCTGCCATTTGCCTTTTCTGACAATACTCGCTCATGACATTTGCACCTAAGGCTGAAGGGACCATCCTAACTCATGCTGCTAAAACTGTACACTGCAGCAGCTCCTTCACTTACTTTTGCTTTCCTAACCTCATGCTTTGGTATAATGGCTTCTTCTTTAAAAGGACAGGGCAAAAAGATACTCCCTAGTGACTTTTCAGTGATGAATAAATGAGCTTTGGAAGTGCTCGCCTTTTGACCCTACTTGCTTCAAATCCCCAAATGTTCAGCTTGATAGTAAGAAGATTTCTCAGTAAAAAGATTTCTTAGTGAAAAGATTCTGCTCAAGTACTGTATCTTTACCTAAATTTTGTTTGAAATGGAAAGCAGCCTAAGCCTGAAGTTCAGGACATTGAGATTCAAGATTTCAGGTACAAGAACCTTTGCCTTCATATTGTAAGATGTCTAAAAAGCCCCAAGTTCTAACCTGCATTTTAGAGGGGAAAAAAAAAAAAAAAAGCAGCCTGCAAGAAAAAGCTGCACACCTAACAGACCACAAAGTAACTACACCTCATATATAATGATTTATTTATAGACACTTCAGGTACCAACATAGTGAGTATTGGTCACATCCATGTTCTTTTTTTGTTTTCTGAGTAAACCCAATGTGCTGAATATGCAACTTTTCTCAGGGACACATTAAAATCTAAGCACCTTAACTACATTAGGAGCCTCTAATTGTAATTTCATTATAATTTAGTGTCTAATAAGTTCTGGTTAACAAACATGACTTTATGTTTCTAATAATTTTGATGGCATTCTCATCAGTTTTATCCTACAGTAATCTTTTGCTATTAAAAAAACTTTATTCATTACACAGGTACATTTTTTCCTTCAAAATAAAAAATAAGGGTGATAGATAATGGGCACATTCTGTAACTGTGTTTCATTACACACATAGTTACAACAAAGGAAGTTTCCCTCCCTAGGCCTCACCAGAAAAGATTTTTTCATGTAAAAGATATTATTTTCTTAACTTGTTCTAAAGACAGAAAATAAGTGTCAAATATATTGGCATCCAGCAGCTAATATTTCATTTTACAGTATAATCAATAGAAAGAAATAAAATAGCCAAACAAAATATGCAGTCTGCCTTTACTGGGGTTGGCTCAAGACTGTGCATATTATTGGCGAAAAATCTAAGTAGAGGATAATTAATAACTAATGAGCATTTTCTTACTGTCAAGTTTAGAAAAAAACAAGCAAAAGCATCTTCTCTGTATGTAATTAATTCTAAAATTAAAACACATTGAGCTTGTCACAGATAGAGTACATCAAAACAAATCAAGACAAACAAAACAGTTTAAAAATGTGGGGTTTTTTCTTATCTTTTTTTTTTTTTCCCCAATATGTCTACATTAAAGGCAACATAAAGGAATTCAGTCTATGATTCATTCCATTTTAGCACATTGAAAACCACGGAAACAAGATCAATCCCTGAATAAAGAACAACCATTAGTATTGGATACATCCCAAGAAAGTATGGGCATTGCAGATTCATTCTTCCACAAAGGTGGCTGCAAATTACTATAGCCCCAGACTGATAATGTAAACCTAATTTTTTTGTGTGTTTGGTAAAATGCATATTAGCAGGTCATGTTACAACCACTGTTAATGAGATATTACAAAAACCAGAGAAGAGTAATTCAAAAGATAATCACAGGGAAAACTAAGTCTGAATTGTTGTGAACCTGGAAGGCTGGTGATTACCTTATCCTTAAATAACCAATGTTGTCTTGGTGACCAACATCATTCCTTCCAGCTAAATCACAGATACTTTATGCAACTGAGGAGTCAAGCCCTGTGTCACAAGGGATTTCTCTATAAGATACTTCCATTTACCTTTTATGCTATTTCATTGTTCTGAAAGAAAATCCAAGTTGTCTTCTATAGCATAATGGTTTTAGCGAAACAGCTGCACATGTGTTTTAAGGATATAAACTGATAAAGACGAGTATTATATAGTGAAACAATTTTAAATTTATTTTAGCCTTTTATAACAAAATACAGAACACAATGATCATATGCACTTTTTTGCTTTGAGATTTAAACAACACAGTCAGTAAGGCTATTCATTTTCCTTTATATTTGCTTTGAAATTCTAACTTTAATCCAGCCTGAATGGGCCTTAATTTTAAAAAGAAACTCCACTGACTAACACAGTTAGTTGTTACTCATTTTAAGAGTTGAAGGACTTGGTATAAACACAATGATATGGAATTCCTCTAATTTTCTTTGTAACACTACTAAGGATCAATGCTTCATGTTTACAAAAGAGATAACACTTGAAATATTTTTATTCAGCAAAGCTATTACATTTTAAAACATGTTTCATCTTAGGAAATATTGGTTAATCCATGTATTTAAACAGGCAGAAATTTGTCCCTGACAGAACAGTTATTCTCAAAGGCTCCAACAGAACTGACCACAGTAAGCGATTTTTCTGTATACTCTGATTTTCCTCCAGAGTTTGATAACCTGGTATGTCATATAATTACACTTTATAAAAAGCATTCTGTAATTATATGTGCAGGAAATGTCTCTTCCGTCTCATTTAGTGCTTCTTGTGTGATTTTATGTCCTTGAGAACAAGTTCAAGCTATATAAAAATAGGTGAAAGGTTCTAGAAACTTGAGAGTTTCTTAAATAACAACAACAAAAAGCCTATAATTAGCATGCCTTCCTCAACTGTGAAATTTCTTCTAAAAGCTGATGAGAATATTATTATCCATTGGTGGATCTTCAAAAATTAATCCAATTTGGTGGAGGGGTTTTTTTGTTCTGTTGGTTTTAATATTTTTAAACATCAAAGCAGTGAAAAAATACAAAGAGTCAGATTATGTCATCCTTACTCATTCTGAGTCCCATCAGCTGCACGCAGTCCCAACAGAATTCAATTAAGCTACCTGTGAAGTGAGATACTTCTCAGCATGAGAAAGCAGAGAAGCTCTACATGATGATGAAGCAAGGTCACTTTTGTTTTCACCTTCAGTCACCATCCAGAGAAGCTATTCAAACATTCCTCCTCCATAACCTTGAATAAGTCTATAGGATAAAGTGTTCTCTTATTTTATTCTTTCTCAAAGAAAATAGAATAATATTTCCACTTAGCAAAATTAAAAGATAATAATAAAAAGTCCTCATCTCTCCAAAACACAGATTTTTCTTCAAAAGGAAAAGAAAAAAAAAATTTACCCTGCTTCTTGCTGATCCACCCCATAGTGTTCCAGCTCTGTGCCTGGAAGTGGCTGAACAGGAGGGGGTGGGAGGGGAACACTGGCCCAGTTTGAACCATTATTTTTCTGGGGTTTGGCAGTATTTTTGTTTTTCTTCTTTTTCCCTCCTTTGCCACCTGCAAATCCAAAAAGAAAAATAAAATGTTAGAGATATAATGTGGGGAAAAAAGCTAGCTATTTACATTTCTTTGAAAGAATTTTGATTCCAGATGGCATGTCCCAAAAAAGAAGACGTATTTATATTTCAGCAGAATCAGCATCAACGTGCTAATGCTGTCACAAGGTTATAAGTAATAATAGAATGGAATGGAAAAATATTCTGAATTTTTGCTGAAAATCACTTCTTTTAAAAATTCTGTACATTTGCACCACAGACTGCACAAACAAGGAAAGACATATCTTCTTTTATCAGAAGTATATTTCCTGGTTCATTCATGTGTGCTTTATGACTTCTTGAATTCGCTCTTAGATAAAAATAAAATAAAACACAGCAAATTATTTCAAATGTCAGAACCTAGTGTGACTATAACACAGTTTTGCATAATCACCTTCTGTGGAAAACAGAGGTTAAGGACACCATTTAAAAAATTGTCATTAGATGCAATATCTTTCAGCCAGAATGACAAGAGTAACTTGTCAAAACAAAAGAAACAGGGTTTTGCTGATAGGAATTTACTAGGCTCTATTTTTTAAAAAAATCAGGAAGTCATGTGCAATTCTTTTGGACTGCCTGTTTCACAGGATTCAAATATCTTGTGCCACTATGGAGAAGAGGTTCTACCTCTGATGCACAATTCTAATGGATGAGGCTGTTAGAAATGAAGTGAGCAACGCATTTTGTTTAAGCCCTCTGCTCTTCTCTTCTTGTCCTTATATCCACTTCTCCAGCTGAGACACTTCCACTTGTTGGAAAGTGATCTTAGAGAGAAAGCTCTCATCCCACTTTTTTTCTTCTTTTGTTTTGCCCTGACTTCTCTTTCTTGTTAGGAATTTGTTAAGAGGAGGAATGGCTCAACATTTTGAATCCCTTGACGGCTTGGAGAACCATTTATTTTTTGCTGTTTTGTTGCAACTTTCAAAGTCTTTGGACTGTTGGGTGGAGGAATGGTTTGTCATATGCCTTTTCAGTGGGGCACCCATCTGGCTGTCACTCATCCCTTTCCTGTTGCAGAAAGCACAGTCTAATCCATGTTACATGCTAATGTCACTTGCTGACTTATAAGGATCAGTTAAAAAAACCCCCAAAACATTTAAAAATAAATCAATGAATCAAAAAAGCTGCAACTGACTGGTCAGGTAGGGTGGCAGAGTGTGCCCTGGCAGGCACCACCCTCTTTGCCATGGCTCTAGATTTAGGCATGGAGATATCCAGAAGGAGGTGCAATTCTAGCAACAGAGACAAGCCTATGTCATGGGACTTTTTGTCTCTGAGACAGTGGCTTTCTTCTGTTACATCCAAATATCAGCTGGATAAAAACAGGAACAAATAGGGAAGAAAAAGGTGGTTCTGTGACTCAGAGGTAGCCAAGACTTCTTTCACCTCTGATTGTGGCTGCTACAGAGGCAACAAATCCAGCAAGGTTTATATCTGGCCTGATTGACAGCATGTTGCAAACAAGACTTTGCTTTCCACTACACAATTCCAGACCTGAGCTCTTCCTTCTTTATCTTGGAGGGACATACAGCAAATCTAGCCAAGATCCTGTCATTCACTATGTGTGAACTGAACCAATATTCCCACTCTTAGGATCCAAGACAGGCTCTTCCCTCCTTTTGTAGCCTGGTAGAGAGGGAAGCTTTCTTGAAAAGGGAAAGAACATTTTGACCAATGAGAAGGAACCCCAGTGATGGTGGAGACAAAGGAACAAATACACAAACCTTCTGGAGGGAAAACGAACCTTTCAAAGCACAGGTAAGGCAAAAAGTGGATATAGAAATAGGGTCATAGAACAGAGCAAAGGAAGTAGGTTAATTTAAATTTGTGGGATGTGCGGAATTTTTTGAAAAGTCAGCAGGAGCAGAGCTAAGGCAGGAGGGGCTGCTTTAGGGGAAAAGCACATGCATAAGAGTGTGTGTGCAGCAGGAGGATTTAAACCAGCAACACTCAGAGAAGTAAAATGCAGAGAACAGCTTCAGCTTAGAGATTAGTTGAGGTTGTGAGGAACATTTTACAAGTGTAGATTCTTGATAACCTTAGAAGACCAGTACAATAGAGGCTGGACGTGTGTGGGTTGCTTATATGGAGTCACTTGGATTTTGAGGGTTTTGGAGAGAAAGGTTAAAGATAATGGAGATATCAGAAAGAGTGAAGCAGAGAGACAAGGAACTATTTACATGAACAAATGAAAGACGGGAATTCCAAGGTCATTATTGGTAGGGAAGGCAGCCTACAGTGTATAGCTGGGGAGGAGATTATCTTCTGTCCCAATGGGTAGAGTTACTCCACTGTCAGACTAGTGGAACAGACACCTAATACATAATGCCTGATACGTGTTTGAAAACTGATGCACCGAAGCCTTGTTTCCCCACAGCAATGATGCTTGATGTTTCAATGTCTCCTCAGTCTGAAATTCAATTATATTGTTTAAATCTCTAGATGAATCAGGTCCTGGAAAAAGAATTTTCCAGTTGGGCTGATGATCATAGCACTGATATAATCTGGGAGCTGTGCAAAGTACAGCTACAAAATTTCCGTGCCTCATAAAGCAGTTGAGTTTTTAGCTATTTTCCATTCCACAGTGGGATAGGATTTCTCATGATATTCATTTAAGAGAGATAGAAACTTAGTCAGAATAATAAGTAGTGCTTAAAGTACTAAGCAATGAAGTGAGTGAACAAGTCCCCGCTCACCCTTATGGAGACTATGCAACCAAAGCTGGTCTCTGACTCCAGTGATGCTCTAATTATCAGACTATTTGAAGGTCTCCCCCAGTTTCTCATGTATTACAGACATAATTATCCTGTATCAAAGGTATAATTAGCGGGCAAGGGAGAGCAAAATACTGACTCTGCAGTCCAATAATCTGACAGTCATCTGAGCATTGGGGCATTCAGGTATGAGCTGCCTTAGTCACAACAGGAGTGGCCTGGCCATAGAAAGACTGACTAACCTGAAGTTTCCTTTTGTCCTCAGAAGATTTATTTCAAACTGAGAAATGCTACACAAAATATGTTTCACTTGAAATATTTGATCAAAATTCAGCTTTTAATCAACTGGCATTTTCCAATGAAACTTTTTATTTTCTGAGAAAATTCTTAGACAGCCATAGCTGTCAACATATCTGAAGTGTGATACTGCCCTCTGATAACTGGCACATATGTACCTCAGCACATCAATTTCTGCATTTTCATGCAGCCTGGGGAACAAGCTGATTTCCTAAGCTACTTGCCAATACATCTCACATACAAGGAGCAAGAATCTTTCTTGAAGCATTGTATGAACTTAGCTCCCAGACACCTCTCCGTCAATGCCATAAGCCTGTTTTTCAGTCTCACTCAAATCAACTAATACTCTCCCTTGAGAACACAAGACTAGCAAACACATTTGGCTATTTGACGTATGACCCAATGAATATAGGCTCCTAATCTCAAGATTCAATTTGAATAGTCATTGAAATTGACATAAAGAAGCCATTTCTAGGTTTGGTCTGTTACTATTATGATTGCTCCAGCTTATAGTGAAAATTCAAAAGGCTATGGATATAGAATGAATATCAAGGTCAAGTCCCTTCAGCTCTCTCATATTTCAGCTAAGTGAATTCACAGGTTTTCATTTTAATTGCTGCCTTTAAAGTTTTTGTTTTGAAATAAAATAAAAAAGACAGTTATACATAACGTAAGAAACAAATAAGCAAAATCAAAGAAGTCAAGAAAAAGGTGTGTTTAAATATAATACACAACCACATGTACTACAATCATCCTTATCTGATGAAAATGCATCACATTTCCAAAAGAACATGCAGCACACACATAAAATTTACATCCTGTTTGTATGCAGGCTTGGCACAATTTGTTGAAATCCCAGTCATCTTTCAGGGCCCTACAATTATTTTTGAGCTGCTTCATTGATGAACAGCATTTAGCAACAGCTCGTGGGAGTGGGGGATCTGTTAACAACTCAACAAAAACATTACTCTCCTCATGACGTTCAGTGTGGGGAGACCTATAAACTGAGGATGGATGCAGAAATACTTTTGCTCTATGAACTGTGCTGTCAGGGACAGGATGTGACAAGGCGAGGCTGGCAATTGCACTGACAAGTACCGCCTGGGAGGAATCTCCAGTTATCTCCAAATAGGTTTTGCCAAAAGCTTTTTTTATTTAAGTAGAGGTCCACGTGACAGTGTTCTCTGATGTTCCAATGAAACTTCCTATTTTCCATATTTACTAGAGGGCAGGCACTCTAGTGGTAATTCTCAACCTGTGCCTGGGAGGTCTTCCATCTCCCTGGTGAGTTGCTTGCCAACACCCCTCCGTCCCTCACTCCCCTACCCACGGCGGTGGAACCAACCTGAGAGGCTGCCACTCCTTTCGGAGCTGTTGTGGGAGCTGGTGGTGCTGAAATCCTGTGACTGGTTGTGTGGCAATCTATTAGCCAGTCCCTCAGCCACCCGGTAGTCAGGGATGTAAAGCAAGGCTAAGGGTTAAACGGCAAAGGTCACAGTGGCATCGTGGGATTAGTCCACAGCACAAGCACATGCGACACATGCAGTTAGCAAGTCAACAGCAGATGTGATGGGGTGGCAGGTTTGAACTTACTTATTTTTAAAGGTGCACCTACCCTAGCCTAATGGAAGGCAGATGGTTTGGTGACCAACACAGGACAAAGAGGAATAAAAGCACAGGACAATGTATTTTGTGATTGTATGAGGTTCAGCAAGCATGCAAGGCATGTTAGCAATAGTTAAGTATAAACAGTGTCTCACATAACTAAAAAGAATGTTCTAATTCATGCACAGATGATACAGTACAAAGCCAAGGGCTCTGGAAAATTAGAGCTGTAATTACCATTGTTGCCTTTGCCTTGGTCTGGGAGAGAGTAACCAAAACCCATCAGATCATTTTTTTGCTGAATTGAGCTTTTCCACTGAGGATCAGGTAAATCGACAGCCAACTCATGGATGCTGTTGGAATGCAGTATCTGGGTGGTGGCATATGGCGTCGCTTGCGTTATTTGGCTGGAACTGTTGTAACTAGTTTTCGTGGTGAAGTCGATGCTGCTGTAAATGGCTCCATCAGAAAGCATAGTAGCAGTTTTATCTCCTTGCCCTGGCACTGGCGGCAGCACATCTGTGGTGAACACAGGGGAATGAAACAAATCATTGATGCACAGGAAGCCTGAAAGTATCAAGGTTTAAGATGAGAAATAAATGTGTCATTTTGCACGTTTGCATTTCAGCTGAGACAGGTCCATGAGCCAATGAAGGGAAGATGATGTACAACCATGGCCAAGCTACCAGCATCTGTGACAGGCCTACCACTTGTCCTTCACGTCTCACTGCCTAAAACCATCTTTTTTTTTTCTCCATACCTTCAACTGTGAAAGTGAAGTTTGGAATATTTCTCTACTAAAGAATGTTTTCAATTGTTCACTCTATGCCAGAACCAATGAAACTGTCTGGGCTTCAGGGAAGTGATGAAAGGAGAGAATTTACAAACCAGTAAGGGAACTTTCTGAGAAAATACGTGGAAAACCTCTTGTATGGATGCCAAGGCTCTCGAAGTGTTTTTTTAAGGACATCACCTTGATTTCCTTGAATTTTTGTGCATCAGCTTATCTGATTTTCTTTTTGACAGTAGCTAGTACATTTCTCCTTTTCCACAAAGAAAAACGTGACAAAACAAAGTTGTTCCTGATATGTGAAAGAAAACCTGTTATTCTGAAGGGATTTAAGTGATCAGTCCCTCAAAATGGCAACACAGTGTTGATAATGGAGAACAAGTTGTTCAAATACTCCAGTACATTTACCTGAAAAACAGTAGAGCATATTTAACTAAATATCTGTTGACTTTTCTACATATTTTGAATCATATCACACACTGCACTTTGTATATTTTATCAGTTGGATTGGCAATATCTCTTCTTACTAAACACTGAAGTAACCTTTGCTGGTGGAATACTAGATCTAGAAACTGAGACTATTGATGGGTGAAGAATCTAATGATGACTGGCATGGTGTTCCAAGGAGAACTACAGCTCAGCAGATAATCCTCTTCCTCCTCTCTCAGAGGTCACCATATCAAATGGTACTATTTTTCCAATTTATTTAGACTCTGAATTCAAAGTCAAATCAATTCTGGAATGTACTTGTTAAAAAAAAAAAAGCATCATTTATATGCCATTTTCTTTCTACAGCCAGATGGCAGATATGGATTCCAAATGTGAGATCATACTTGAGATAATGCATACTCCTATAGTGAGGATGTTCAAGTCCCATTCTAGGGATCACAGCCATTTTGTAAATACTTTAAGCCCCAGAAAGACAAGAAGATTCTTGCACCTAGACAAGGTTTTAAGCTCAGTTCTAGATTCAGATAGCCATTTTGTGAAACCCCAAGAAAAACAGCTGTTCTCTCATTGTCTCAAAGACTTATCCAGCAGTGAAATGTGCACCACAGTCTCCTCCCATTGGTTTGCTTGTTTGTTTCTGTTGTTTTGATGTGTTGGTTTTTTTCTGTTTTTTGTTTTCTTCTTTTTTTTTTTTTCCTGGGATGAACATTTAGATCACAAAACTGTTTTCTATCGCATTCATGTGTGCAACAGTGAACATTTTAATGTGGACCCTAATAACATCTGCAGTCTCAGGGCAACAAAAATAATACTAACAATAAATATGGCAATAACAAGTGCTCAGCAGAGACTGCAGAAACAGAGATTAAATTTGTGTCTATCAGCATGATCTGGTTTTGCAGACAACAGGGAAATGGGCACAATCAAGTATTTAAAAGATCTTAATTGTATTAACTTATAACTGCAGATAAATTGTAAGTGAAAAAAAATTACAGTCAATGCAAACTACAGCTCATATTTCAAAATCAGGTTATTACTGTCTATCTATACACATGCAATGTGCTTTCTAGGGGCAATGTACAAACAGAAAAGTATCTGTGTCCAAATACAGCATGAGATGTGAGAGACAAGTGAAGTCCCATCTTTCTTGCATTTCATCTACCGTATGAAGATTTTTCCTTTCCACAATTGGTTTTGTCAAAGTATAATAGCTTGAAGTTTAGTAAATAAATTCTGTTGTTGATGTATAAAGTGAAGTAAATCCAGCTTAACCTGTCTGTGTTGGATTTGCAGGGAAGTAAAAACTAGCAAAATGCTCATCTCTCAAGTTCTCAGACATACATCTGTCTTTTAGACCACATTTCTGGCAACTGAAGAGGTATCATCTCTATGCAATCATTTTAAAATGGAGAACTACACATTTGCACACACTTGAAAGGGAAGTTGCATAGTTCCCCACCAGCCAAGAACTTTCAGTTGTTCTTACTAATAAGCTGAGGTTCTCCAGACATTCTGGGATTTTTCAGTCCAGCCACGGATTACTTTTTTGACCTCAATGAGATGTGTGGATTAAGCACTGAAAGAGCTATCAAATCACCATTTAACAAAGTGCCATAATCACCTAGTAAAAGGCAAGTGTGATTTTTCCCACCAAGTTGTCATAGCAAAAAAACCCACACTACATTTCAGACCAAAGATGAACATGCATTTCCCACTAGATGCTTTCCCCAAAACTCTCCAAAATCCAACTTGCTTTGTAATTCTTGAGATAAATGAAATAGTGCTGAAGTACTTCTGGAGGGAAGCTCTTTCTTGGTGTTTCAGGAGATGCAGTACCATTTTGTGGTCTTACATGACTCCTAATCTAATCTGTGCTTTCCACTCCCAGCCTTGCTCTCAAATGCCTGTCTAGGACATGACATGGATCTCGCTCTTAAGGGCAATATTCAAACTGCCTGCATCAGCTTCTGAGTTGCCAGCAAGATAGATTTTCACCTTACTGTTTTTAAAATTCTTACGAACCTTTCATATTGTCAAAGATCTTTTGAATAATAAGAGCTCTATCTAAAAAGTTAATATTCTATCTATACATGTTAAAAGACATCTGACTTCTAGTCCGTCTGTAATGCAGAATCATCCAATCTCAACTGCTGAAACAGATAGGGATAAGTGGTCCCATAATAGCCAGAATAGAAGTGTGAGCTCAACTGTAAAGATCATGGGTGGAATTAAGCTGCTGAATTTCAAAATGTAACTGTTTTTTTCTCTTGCACAAATTTGGACCTCTGCCTCATTCACATTGAGGCCAAAAACTTTAAAACATGCTTCCAATTTCAGTTGTGTAGAGCCAAATGCTAAAAGAAAATGGTAATTTTTCTGTATTATGTGAGCCTAAGAAAAGATGGAAAAGTACTGAAGGGTTTTATTTTCAAGATATTCACAACAAAGAAGCTGGCAGATATTCAGTTGCTTTCTAAATACTATCAAAAATTTTGCTTACTTTTAAATATTTTTGTATGACAAGATCTTTACAACATTTTTATACAGAATATAAATCTAGTGTGTTTTGTTGTAATTTGAAGTCACAGTAGTCAAACACCAGGCAAGAGGTTTTGCATAGCAATGTATAACTGATATGAGGGATGATTTTCAGAAGCAGATTCTGGTACAGTTCAAAACTGAATTCTTTTCACATTTATCAATTTGATGATTTTATAGAGGGTTTTTTGCATTTTTATTCTGTTTCTGATATATGAGGATGTCTTGATTTTTGTTTACCTATTTATGTCTTCAAAAACATCATCATGGCTAGGCTTCACAAATGCAGATTTGCAAGGGCTCTACCCACGCTTGCTACAAGCACACTGGTGGCTAAAAAGGCCAATGCGAGATACGCAAATCTAATCGCAAAAGGCACAGTGGAAAGTCTCCATCGGCACTACTGGCGAGGCACAGTTCTTCCTGCGTTGCCTTTTTTTCCTCAAGACTGATTCTGTGTGTGTTCTCAATGGAAGCAGCAGCGTTATGGATGGTGTGTCTCCATTTCTTCTGATTGGAGGCCGGAGTGGACCATTGATGGTGGTCAGTATGGCCAAGGCTGAGGTGTTGTTTCAGGGAATCCTTGTATCTCCTCTTCAGGCCTCCTTTCTTGTGGCAGCCGGTGGTGAGTTCCCCATAGAGCACAATCTTAGGGAGGTGGTGATCCTCCATCCTGGAGACGTGCCCTGCCCAGCGCAGCTGCGTTNATAGGAGCTAGATCTAATTAATTTTTCCAGTTGTTGTGTAATGTGCTG
>VWZF01001390.1:287-37159 GCA_013396755.1 Sclerurus mexicanus
GATTTACATCCGATAGAGATTAATTGGCACCTCTGCTTCAGGGGGGCGGCGGGGAACGCGGCCCTGCAGCCCTCCGTTGTTTATTAGGAATACAGAGAGCAGCTCTGTCGTCGCCCTGAGCCCTTTGTGCCGTGAGGGGAGCCGGGGTGCCCGAGACACCACAGGCCTTGGGGCGCAGGACGGGCCTGGCTCCCTCAGAGGGAAAACATTTAAATAACCAACCACACTGAGGGGGCTCTGTGAGGGGCCGAGGCTCCGGAGAGGCGCGGCACCCAAACCAGAGAGGAAGGATGACTGGAGGAAGGTTAAAGGGCTGCTCTGAGGGGATTTGAGCCTGCAGCCAGGCAACTTCGGTGAAGTTCTCAGAAAGTCTGCTTTAGAAGATAAACAAGCTTGTGTCATCCCAGCCTCTCGATCTCCCGCTGTGTCTTTTATGCTTGTTTCGCTCTGGTTTGAAAAAACCCCGATGAACTAACTGCTGGCATAATAAAAAATGGGATTGGGACTAGCCGGTGTCAAATGAGTGCGAGCACGAACAATGGAAACAGCAACAGGTTTCAAGAAACAGCATCACAGGCACCAAGAGCAAGAAGAAGTCGAATAGGTACACACCAATCTAAACTCTTTAAAAAATTCCTTTTTATTGATTCATTACCATACAAAATTTATTCAAATTACATCCATTTGAAGTGGTAAGATCACAGCTAGAGAACAGGTCACCCTTTCATAGATCTATTTACAAAACTCACCATAAAAGCTTTTTTTGTTGCTTCTTTTTTCCTTTTTGTTTTTTTTTTTTTTACAGTATTTTACAGAGGTTTGTTTTTCTTTTTTTTTTAAACTAGCATACAATGCAAAGCTAAATTAGATTAGTATTTTGCCCACGCACATTGGGACAAGTGTTTAATTTGTACAAAAAAAAAAAAAAGGTGGTCTGTGTTAATCTTCATTTTCTCTTCCCTCGCCAAAGTGCCCCTTTGTCTTGCAAATCTTCATGCTGACACAACTTTTACTTTCCTCTTCCACAAGACGAAAACTTTAAATACTACAATTTTATTTACAGATCCACATTAAAAAAACTTCTTAAAAAAATTACAAACCAGCTAGAAAATATTTCTGGCAGTGTTTACAAATTAATTCTATTGTACAAAACTGCTAGATAACTAAAGTGTGAGTTGAGAACATATATCAAATTAAATACAACTGCTGAATGATCTATGCAAACATTTGTACATATAAACACACACTTAACACTGTTTAACAGTTCTTTATGTGTTGCCCTTTATACATTTGTTATATTCCAAAACTCACACAGTCATACAGTTTCTTATTAGTACTGTGACTTCTTGCCTTTTCGTGTGTGAGCTTTCATAGCAGCAACTCAATGGTACCAGAAAACCTGCATACATAATATTCTACTACAGTACAAATAGTCCTAATTTTCTGAGTATGTCAGATAAGCACAACAGTAATGCCAACAAAAAGGATTACACGGGCATCATCTAATCAACGTTACATTAATTTAGCCCAGAACGTGGCAAAATATTTTACACTCAGGAAAAAAAGACAACAACAACAAAAAATTATTTAAGACTTCTTAGAATTCCTCTGACGTTCAAAAAATAAATATTGGTACTATACTATACTAGCAAAGATCTTCAAAAAATAAATGCAATTCAGTTGATGTGGTACTTACAGTTATGTACTTTGGAAAAAAATTGTTCAATTTTGCTGGCGAAGAGAATTATAAAAAGCTGTAAGCAGAGGAAGCTAACCCACTGAGATAAATATGATATATATTGAACAAACAAAGCTTGGCATAAGTGTTTTCCATAGAGGGAAAAACCCACAGTGCATCTCTAGTAGGCACTTAACACGAAGCCCCACTTAGTACCACAAAAATTCACGTACCAGTTCTAATGCACACTGGGGGCAGTAAAATTGAACTGTGCATCTTCGTTCTAGTTTAAAAAAAACAACCAACAAAAACTATTTTCACACACACACACACGCACAAGCATTTTTAAAAATCTGTCATTACTACAAGAAGTGGCAGAACTTTATACTTTTCAATATTTGCAATATACACTACATTTACAGTGTATTTTTTTTTTTATTAAAAGCTTTTAAGGACATAAGTATTTGACCTCATAATGAGACATATACACAGCTCAAAATGAGCATTATGACAGCAATTTAAACATTCCCACAAGTAGCTGAAGAATCCCATTTCACTCTTTTGCATTACTTCATATCCACGTTCACTGCATATACAATCCATGTTGTGACACTCAACAGACATGCATTCTCTGCAGAAGGCACGACCTGAAATACTATTATAAAATTGTTATTTAGGACTAAAGCAGTTCACGGAGCCCTTCTCCCTAAGCCCACTCATCTCGGCACGCAGAGACCGGGGAGTGTGAGCACAGACATCTATGGTCACCTGCTTGCACCTGCTGACTCGCAAGGCACTGGAGCTCAGGGGCAAGAAGGCTTGCCTGGGAAAGCCTTCACTTGTTTAGAGTACTTTAGGGAGTATTCAATTCAGATATCAGCACTGTTCAAGAGCCTAGTTTATGTAATAATGCTATTTTACGGTAAGTAGAGGACAACGCTGAACGACGGCAGGTTTTTTGATTCCATTAAAAACATGGTTTAGATATGGACAGCACTTAAGACAATCAGCTGTATATAAATTCATCCACCAGTGAAGGAAGCTTCTCTAAATCGTAAGCGTCAAAGAGGTCACTGATGCCTTCTTCATCCCCAAGGCTCAGCAAATAGTCTTCCTGAAGCAGAGGAGGCAGCAAATTCACAAATGGTCCTTCGAAGTTTGAGGGAATTTGGTCCTCAGTCTGCTGTAAAAGGTTGGCCGGAGAAGCCAATGGAGAGATTGTTGCCATATTTACTGAGCAGTCACCTTGTCCTGAGTTAGCAGAAGCCACTTCTGTAAGAGCAGGGAGAGAAAAAATAAAAGATGTCACTTTTTATCTCAGTAGAAATGTCAGGCACAGATCAAATAGAACAACCACTGCATAAAGGCCCTTTCATAAAGCCTCATTTCAACAAAAAAAACCTCTCCATATAATTTCTCGCTTGTTTTTGATATGTTACAAAGGGCTTCTCAAAAATCATCATCCTGCTATCACCTCTGACTTTGCTATTAAGAAATTATTTGACAAGATTTAAACAACTACAGAGGGGGAAATAATCAAACACAGCGAGATGCCCATTTTTCAGGTGTTAGTAGTCCAAAGTGAAAACTTTCTAGGCAACAGATGTCATCAGTGACACGGTATAGCTGCATATACCCATACACAGAGATTTCTGCCCCTTGTGTTGAGGTCAATCTTTACTGCTGCTGTCCTATCTGAAAATGCAAAAGGAACGAGATTGTTTCTTTCTTCAACACTGCACAAACTTGGGTTACATACGATACACAAAGAGGAAGCTTATTTGAAACAACTGATGCAGACAAAATGTATTTCCCACTATGTAGACCAGAAACGTACAGTGAAAAATCAACACCTCAGCTTTTCCCTTCTTAGAAAAATAAAGCCAAAAAATAAAGAGTTGGATGTCTGAAGTTCAAAATGAAACCTTGAATGTGAGCTTGAAGGAAGGCCATTAGTATTACAAAGAAATAATTTTACCTTTGGAAATGGTTTTGGAAATATTTCCATTGTGGTCCTGACTATAGGTTTTCATTGGACTGAGGGCATCGTTTTCCTCTGGGCACAGATAAACTTCAATAGGTCCTTGAGTACTGGATAAATGTATCAATGCACTCTGCTAAAAAACCAAACATCAGGAAGGTGTTATAACAATGAACACAACAGAATATTGATGATATTGAGGAAATTCTTACTGGGATGTCAGTGTTTGAACACACTTTTTACTAATCAAAAGAATCTGAAAAGAACCCCAAGCCATTTTTTCACGATTTGAAAGGTTTGGCTGATGTATCTTGTAGACTAGAAGGCAAAATAAAAGCTTTTTCCACTGTCTCTAATGCACAAATCTCAAAAGCCCACCCATCTTGCATGGTGTATCAGTATGGGGGGCTTATAAAGGATTGAAGTCCTAACATTTTCTTACAACCACAACAACCTGGAGCATTCGGATGGAATGGAACCGTGGGATGCAAGTCACAGGTTTTATTATTATTCATAACAATAATATTGGATCTATTTGTGTAAATATTTCTGCTTTTAAAGGACACCAAAACATCTTTGCCACTCCCCCAAAAGCCTTCAGCACTTATTCATACTGAACTCAAATGTCTCTATGCAAGTTCACCTCTTTATCAAGGAAAATTTCCAAATAATGAAAAACCCAATACCAGATGCCATTTTCTTCACCCAAATTTATTTATTTAAGTCCTTCTGCCCCTTCGAGGCAGTGATTTCGATGGTGGTTCTGAATAACAGCACTTGCTAATTCCATGCAAAAATTAACATTTTTCTTAACTTTGGCACATTGATGCAATAAATTAATAAATAAACGAACCAACATGACATGCACAGAAAACCTGCAAAGTTGCTCTTTGTGTTCTGTTGGAAAATCAGAAATTCCTCTGGTTACAAATAAGCCCGCTCCTGCCATCTTGTATTAATAGTTCTCTAAAAAGCAGGAGTGCAGGCATCCTATACCTCTTTGCAGAAGTGTTTCAAACACTTCTCACTGTGCCCTCTGGCAAAATGTTCCTCCCAGTATTGTTCTGACAGTTACGTAACACAACAGACAGCATTTACAAATGCAGGGGACACCGACTGAACTGGGAGTCCCTGGGGCAGAGAAAACAGTTAGCAGGACTTAGGGCAATGCTGTGGATAATTAGGGAAAAGGAGACGGAAGAGCAGGAGTTGAAGGGAGAAGGCACTCTTGAGTGACTGAGGTATGCAAAAAAAGGACACTGAAATGTAAATGCAAATGACAGGAAGAAATAGGACTTTACTGCCTGAAGCTGAAAATTAAATGAGTAAGTTGGGTATGGAGGATAAGGGAGGTCTAAAGTATTAATTTTAATGACTGTGTGCATCTCTCTCTGCCTGCCTGATTGCACTGAATTAAAAATCAAAGCATAGTGCCCAGGGGAAAGAAACAGGAAAGCAAACAGTGATAACAGTATATATATATATATATGGATACTGATAAAAGATATCCTTTCCTCATTGCAGCAAAATGATTTGTTCTTCCAAAACGTGTACCTAGGTTCAAAGGGGAAATTAAGGACACAGGCAGAGAAACAGAACAAACAAACAAAAAAAAGGATGGAAACCATAATGGGCCTAAGCAAGTGCAGAGTGATCTTAGAAGGGACGAGGAATCTGGAGCCTGCTGAGTCTCACTGGCCCAGCAGCAGGGATGGAGGAGTAACAGAGGTACCAACACAACAGGTGGTGTTTGGGGACTCGGCCCCAGATCCCCAGCTCTAGTGGCTCCTTGAGTGAGGAAATTAGGCACATTTTTTGAATCTCTAAACCAGTGGCTGGTGAAAATTATTCACATTTGCACAACGTATTTGGGTCTGTCTTAACAAGTGAGAATGGAAATAAGTGCCAATAAAGATGATGTCAGAAGAAGGAAGGGCAAGACTGTATCCTAGGAGTAAAACACAAATTTCTGTAATAACTGTAATACTTCAGAACAGAAAACCCTACATTAAAACATATGTTTCAATAAATTAGGATATCAGTAACATGAATCAGCAAGATGCTTAAGGCATTGAGTTATCCATGAACTTTTTAACTAAAATAACAAAGCTGAATTTCCTAAGGTTACAAACCTAGGAAATTTCAATTGTCAAGAGCTTTTCTTTATATAAAGCATGGCAAAAGAAAAAATAGCGTGAACGAAAAGTAACAAGTGATTAATTTTTAAAGTTTCCTCTTCCTTTTCCAAAGAAACATCTTGGAAGTGTGTAAGAGAGATGAACATAGGACTGTATCCCTGGGCATCAGACAGCACAGTAAGACTCAGGACACACCTGCTCCATCTGTAGAAGAATTATATATGCCCTGGCAGAAAGCACCAGACTCTCCTTACCTCCACTGGGTCAGGCACTTCAAGTCTTGTTTCCGGAGGAGCTTTCACCACTATAACAGTTTGGTCTTTAAGGCCACTAATTTTTCGAATGTCTTGATACGTCACATAAGCTAATGTAATCACCGTTAAGGAATTTTCCAGCCCAGATTACCATACATTCACACTGTTACAAGAGGCAGAAGTCTTTGAATTGTATTTCCCTTTTCTCATAGCTACATTGCTCTTAGCCCAAGGTTTTCTGTTCTCTACACTGTGATTGCCATGAAACCCTCTGAGAACTTTCCTTTCATCAAACAGCTGGGGCCACTGCTAAGTGAACAAAAGGGATTCTCCATGCTAAGTGCTCCTCTCCTCCTTTACACATAAGCTCCAGTTCAACAATCTGAAATTCCTCACAGACTGCGTGAAGCAAAAATTTTTATGCACTTTATGCACAAAGTGCAGAGAACTGAAAACCACATAAAAAATGTACAGGAATTACAGATGTGTGCTATAGAAGCACACACACGGCATCATCGAATCATAAAGTGGTTTGGGTTGCAAGAGACCTTAAAGATCATTTAGTTCCAAAATCCCCCTGCCACCAGACCAGGTTGCTCCAACCCCATCCAACCAGGATGGGGCATCCACATTTTCTCCGGACAACCCATTCCAGTGCTCACCACCCTTCCCAGCAGAGAACTTCCCCCAGCATTACAGGGCACAGCGACCACCTCGGAGGTTCTGGGCAAAAGGATATCTCTGATTCTCCGAGTCCTCCGTTAGCAGCTTGAGGTCCAGGGTGCAGCTTTGGATTAGCTCGTCCAGTTTCTTCTCTTCCTGAGTGAGTTCAGTCACCTCCTTGGTGAGGCCCTGCCGCTGGGCCAGCATGCCCCCATCCTCGGACAGGCTGCAGCCCCTGCGGGCACAAGGGAGCAAGAAACCCTCTCAGCTTTGCCAAACTCGGCCCTATGCTATGGAAGAGGGGAGAGCCAGGGCTCTTAGTCCGTTCTGCCTGAAGCCACCCCTAGCGAGTCAGCGTAAACTACACTTTCCAGCAAAAGCATCTTTTATCATTTTGAACTTAAAATATTTCTAAGCACTTCCAAAATCTTTTTTTTATTTATTTTCTAACCACACCCTGAAAAAAGCCAAGGAAGGCAGTAGGTAGAGACATACCTATAAACTTACTCCACCTGCAGAAGTGAATGAGTCAATCCAGTATTCAGACAAAATGCTGGTTTCTAATTTCCCTGACAAATGCTCTTAATGCGCTTTTCATATGAGGAAAAGAAAACTTTATCTGCTGGAAGGCATTTTAGATGATTCCTTGAAGCAAAGTGTTAGAATGGAAGGTGGAAGAAGAAAAACACTGCTGCACTGTGACAGTGAAATCAGCCAGCAGGGCTGGAAAAGGATAATGAACACTTACATCCACTGAATGTTGTTTTTGGATTTTTTCTTAATGAGATGGATGCCTTCCAGTACATTGGTGATATCGTAAATCCTCCTTTTTTGCACCTTGAGGACCTCTGCTGCTCTGTTCAAATCTAAGACCCCATCAGGAGACTGGCTCAACAACTGAATGAACTTCTTTGTAAGAAGGCCAAGTGATGTATCATACCGAGTCTTTTCTGAAGGAGATTTTGGAGCTTGGAAAGAAAACAAAACAGCAACAAAAAAAGTTAAAGCAGTTTTTCTCATTTTGGTTCTGAAAGCAGCATCCAGAAATTCAAGGATATATATTACAGATATTTCTTTCATTTTTACTAAAGAAACCTCTCACACCTCTGCATTAAGACATAACTTACCACTACATATTTATTGGTATTTCAAGATGTACTTTTCCAAAAGTCACAGGTACATGAGCAAATATATACATTTTTTAAAATGCAAATATTTCCATTAGTTCAACAGATACATACAGCAATATTCTACTTAGGCTTTCACTATGTGAATTCATAATAGCATTTCCAGGATGCCATTATCTTGGCAGCAACACCAAAAATCCCCTACGACTCTCCTTCATCAGGCTGACAGCCAGCTTTCACCAGGGTTTGCTTTTCCCCTCCTGTAAGGTGAGCGTTTCACATGCCATTAAGCAGGACTTAGGTGTACTTCAGAGCGTGTTGCATGCATGGCCAGGTGAGGACAGCAACAGACACACCCTCTAAGCCAGGTAAAGCAGCCTGCTGTGTTGGTTCACTCCAGTCTCAAGCTAGTAACATAAAAACTCCGTGCTCTACAGCATGTCACAAGTTCCCTTACTTTTTGGACTATCTGGACTTCTTGTTGCAGCTCTTCCTTTCCCCTTTGGAGTCTTCAGTCCTTCCGCAAGATACTGGTGGCCAGTTTCTCCTAGCTCCAGCCTTCTCTTGGCCTGTCAAAAAAACCCAATTATTTTTAATCGATGGACTGTTAAGGAGTGTATTTCCCTTTATCAAACACAGTGTTGGGGCTGCAGGAAAGGCAGACAGGGGTGAGCTTTTCACAGCAAGGTATGGGTGCAGGTTCACAGCCCGTATGCATCACAATGGCATCTGAATATTTACCAGGATCCTAAAATGGACTTAAAAGTGTCACTCTCAAAGGCTAGGCTGAAGAGGTTTCTATTTGAAAATCCAGCAATTTTTTTTAAAATTTGAAAAGCTGAGTGACAGTTGTGTGGTGTATTTCTAGTCCAGACGTTCTTAGACAGGTATGAAAGATTTCAACCCTCACTTGGAAACATTTAAGTTGAGAAAAACAAAGACAATCGATGTCTCAAGCGCACACTTGTATGAGCCCATAAAGCTCCATTTCTTTTGAAGAACTCCTCGTACCCATCTAGGTTAGTGCACAGGTAGCATTATTAGTGCAAGTTATGTTTTTACTTCACTATTTGACAGGATGGATGGCTTTGAGAGGACCTATGAACTTTCCATCAGTGAAATACAAGACATGGCATCAGGAGCAGCATTGGACAACTCCTCTCCTCTGCCTCTCAACAACTTTTGTCCGTAAGTAAAACCACTACATTTATTTCCCATTAACTAGCACATCTGCATTAAAGCTGCCTACATAAAAGCGAGGTGGAGCTAAAGTAATATCATAAAGATGATGCCTGAAAAATCAAGTAAATGTCGCATTCAGCATAAAGGAAAGCTGTGTACCGAATAATGAAAATAATTAATGAAACTGTTAAACTATGCAACACACAGACAAACTGCAATGGAAACCACCACCAATATGAATTCTCTTCCTAGACAGAAACACAATATACTATCTTTGAAAACAATTCTATACCTGCCCATGCCACTCAGGTTACTGAAATGAAATCTGGGGATACTTGTTATTCCAACAATAGAAAGAACATTAGCCGAAGAGAGAGGAAAAAGAAGAAAAAGAAGTTTTGTGTCTGATGAAGCCTGGCCAAGTAACTGCTTCTGAAGAATGTTGTTTATTCAGTTAGGCAGAATAATTCAGAGTAACTCAGGGTACTTTATTTGCTTGTTTTTCAGACCTGCCCCAAAGGGTTGGATAATATTCTGCACCCCAGCGAACCAAGACAAAACAATACATCCTGCTATGGATTTGTAGGCAGATATTTCTGTACTGTGGATTTGTCTTACACATTTTACTTAAGGCCTGCGACCACGAGAAGGCTCTAAAAAAAAAAATTAATTTATATGCATTTATTTATGGATAACTAACATCTTTGTATTGGACTCCGCTTGCAAACCTCAAACTTATGAAAAGGCAAGTTAAAGCACATAAAACTCATACAAGCCCAGGGTGGAACAGCATGTGCAGAGCACTGAAGCCACTCTGCTCTGCATTTTGTGTGAAGGGGCACAAGAGTCACTGGTGACAGAGCAAACCCAAGCGCCGTCCTGGGTGGGTTCCTCTGACCAACACAGGCACCACCGGTGGCAGCTTCCAAAGGCCCCAAACACCTCTGCTCTGCCCTGTAATCCAAGGACACAGACTTTAAAAAGGTCAACTGTTAACAAAAGCACCCAGCTAGTATGTTTAGCCAGGGTAATTGGATTAAATTAAGATTACAGCTATTCCACGGGGAGAAATGCATTTCACACTTTTCTAAGTAAGTGTTTTTCCACCCTGAGAACTATAAGAGAAAAGGAAGGAGGGGTGAAAAGGGAACAATTCAGGGCGTGGGAAGACTAGGCCAAAGGGATACAATTAAAGATAAAAGAGAATCTCAAAACCAGGTGTAAGAAGGAGGGGCAATGCTTAAGACTTAAAAATCCAGAGATTTGCAGCGGCCCTCTCCATCAGAGGAGACACTTAGGTTTGGACTGTACACCAAAACTTTTTGTCTCAACTTGTTTGCAAGACACAAACAACAATATTTTGCCTCTGCTTTTGTGGCTGAAGTCTAATGAAAGCTTCTCCCGCGAACTTGCAATAATGGGAGAGAACACAGACAGCATCCCTTGGCTGCAGAGAGCAGCACAAGCCTGTCTGCGTGTGCATGTGACACACATGTTACAGACAACACGCTCTTGTCAGGACCCTGACTCAGGCATGCAGAAAGCCTCAGAGAGATACAGAGCAAAAGGCTTTAGAAAAGTTTAAAGGGCCTTGATTACAAACAGGCAATTTTAGCAAACTCGGAGGAATGTTTCATTTCGGGCCAGATGTTACACGTCACTCAGCAAATGCTCTCTTCCTTTTCCTGTTGTACCAACCACATAACTGATAAGATGCAGGACTGAAGTGGTGTATTCTCTCAATTTCTTCTTTCTTGAATTACAGACCAAAGATTTTTCCAGTGCCTTTTTCTTTGCAGGATCCTGGGTGACTCACAGCTTCTCTCTTCCCGTCTCCAAAATTATTTGTAGTGCTTTTCCATATCAAACTTCCCTTCAGGAATCTCAAGAGCAGTGCTCAGCAAAATCATCACAATCAGTGACTCTTCAAAAAACATATCTTGCATAACTTGTTTCTGCCAAGGCACTATAGTAACTATATTATGCAATTATTATTGCACTATTTGTACAAATTAGTCCTATTGGTCTTTATTGCATTGTTTGATCAATCCTAGCATGCACAATCATCTGACACAGTATGTGGGACCCGCTAAGAAGTGACAAGCCAAAGGACACCAGCACAAAGCATCCCAATGACACGGGATAGGAAGCACAGGGGCTGAGAACTCCTCAGTGCCATGACATCTGGGTGCCATAAATGGAAGTCTGATTCCTCAGAGGGACTGTGAAAGGATCACAAAACACATGGGGCAATGAGACAGGTAGAGCCACAAAGTGCTACCTCCAGCAAGGGACATAAAAGGGACAGGAAAGCATCCCATTGAGCTGAGCCAGACACCTACCTAACCCATCGGTCAAAATGTAAAAACTGTGCCATTAACTGCTTTCACTCAAGTTTCTCTTTCAACACTATGAGCAATCCCTGATATAGCTACAACTACAGATCCACTGTTCAGGGCAGACCACTAAAAATCTCAGGGATTAACTTTTAAGAGGATGCTGGAGGCAGGTGTGCTTACAGAAGAGCAGAAAAGGAGCAAATGTAGTTTTCATTAATTGAAAAAAAAGGGCGAAAAAGGTGCAAACGGGAAATTATAGCCCATTTCTGGTGATGGGCTATCCTGACTGCATGGCTGCCTGGGTCTGGCAGGTTGCTGACACCTGTTCTGCACTCTGCCTCCATCCCTGGTGCAGGCAGCACCTGATCCGTGTGTCCTCACCAGCCAGCACAGGGTTTTTCCAGGACAGCAGGGCGCTCAGTCCTGTGGTGAGGCAGGCACCACCAGGTTTGGAAGACTGCATCACGTCCAACCACAGCCTCATTTTCTACAAAAATTATATTTCTAAGTTTGAAGGAAGAAGCAGTAAAACACCCTCTAACTCTTCCCAGTGATAAAATCATGGAGAATAACTATGCACACTAAAATTATGCCTGCTAGATGCGTGTCTCAGCTTTGTTACTGGATGCAAGTTAATTGCACTGTTTGCAAGAGCCATACCTAAGAAATATTACATGACCTGTAGTACCTTCTGAAAACCCTGTGTCTCAAATATTCCTGCACCCATTAGGCTTTAGCGAGCATGTAAACATGACTGAAGAATGATCTGAGCTGGGCATATTCTATCCCCCCCAAACCCTAAATTTAAAAACCCTTGAAAAGTGCAGTCAGAACATTTTCATTTCAAACACAGAGAGCCCAATTCCATTTCAAGCTAGTGTCACAGCCCTTGGGCCTGCCCGGGCTCTGCACATCCCATCTCCTTGGAGGTGCCATCCTGGCCACAGAAACATCTCAGTCCCCTGTTCCCCTAGCAGGCATTCAAGGGATATTAGAGGAGCAGCAGCCTGATTTAAATACAAAAGGACAAAAGATGAACTCAGAAGGAGAGCAAAAGTACCCTGGGACAAAGCCTGCTGAGATGGGGACAGAAGACAAAACAACTTATTCCAAGCAAAGATGGGAAGAAGAGCTGAAAAGAAACTTCAATGTAGGGTTGACTGGGCAGGAAAAATAGGAAGACTGGAAATGACAAAGCATGGCAAGGAATAAATTGTTTATATTAAATGATAGCTGATGGAGAATTAAGCAGCGAGTCAGAGAAATGTATCTTAAGGCTCAGCTGTGGCTGTCTCAGAGCAAGGACTAAGATGGGCAATTAAGCAAGGGACGATGACTAAGCCTGGCGCAGCCTCTAGAAGATATTACAATTGCTGGGGGCAGATAAAATGACAGCTTTTCTGGATGCCACGGCAAGGCTGATATTACTGGGGAGGGGAGGCAAGCCTTTCCAGGCAATACAGATAAATTTGGACTGCAGCAAGGAAGCCCTAGCATAGGTGCTTTAGCAATCCACACGCATTTTCCACAGGCTTTCTTCCACATCTTCTAAATTAAGCAGCCACTTCAAAATACAATTTAAAAGTTGAGGTTCTGGAGGCATAACTCTAGAAAGCTGTTCCAGAGGTCAGGAGCTGAAGAGAAGAAAGAAAGTATTTTACAGGAAAGGACAAATTAAACTGGAGCTTGATGAGGAAGGAATAGAAGGGAAGAAGCAAAGGAAAAAAGACACCTTGGGGTGAATGCACAGAAATATCCCTCCAGTGAGGAAACGGCTCCCCTGAACGAGGTGATACAGGCTCAGATGAACAAACCCTCGTGTGTGCAGAGCCCTGAGCGCCTGCCAGGGCTGCACCCAGCTGAGGGCATGGCAAACAACTGGGAATGCCAGGAGAGGCTGGGAAACTGGGAGAGGGGCACGGGTGGGGAAGCAGAGGAGCTCTCAGCAAGGAAGAGGCTGAGCGCTGCTGGGGAAAGACACCCCAGGTGAGCAAAAGGACACAGGAGCTCCTGCCTTCAGACTCCTGCTGACAACTCTCTCCAGACCTACCTCCTCACTGCTCAACAGAAATCAGTCTACAGTCCAAGCTCCTGGAAGGGAGAGGGACTTCAGTTTTCCACACAAATACTTACCCCGGTGGTCTGCACACAGATAATTTGTACCATACCACCCTGGATTTCAGTAGTTAATTCTGACAGTATAAAACATTTAAGGAGGTTGAAGGAAAGAATAGGAAGATCAAGAAATAGCTGGGAATTAAACTACTTTTATGTAAAAGCAGATAAACTAAGTATGTCATTAAAAGAAGAGTTCTAAAAAACCTCTCAACTCTTCCCAAAAATATTATCCCTCTGTCAGAAGTAGGCATTCCCATCCAGAGGAACAAGACCAGGAATGACAGTTTAGTGAAAACATGACCTCAAAATTCAGTTTTACACATAGCCCATTCATTAGACTGAGGTAAAAGATTATAAAAAGATACATAAAAATAGTGCCTTGAAAATTGAATACATTGTGAAACCACACAAGGCAGAAAAGGAGTCTGAAATAATACCTACTTATTCATCAGGATTATTAGTTGAGTGACAAGCAACTCGTATTTAAAGTAAAATTTAAAGAATCATTTTAAAGCAAATGAAAACACAGCTTACAGAAATCAGCCGGATCCACCTTCTCCAGCACAAAACCCTCAGATTTTCTACACAAAAACAAGCAACTATTTTAAAAAGACCAAAAAATCCTTTCTATTATAGCAATTTCTGTTTCCTAAACTATCACCTTCTTTTTCAGTTTATTATAGTTTTGACTGAGGGAAGTTCTTCTCTAGTGCTTACATTGAAATTATTAATTCAGCCACAGTCCAATTGCTTGTTTTTAATGTGGACGAATATTAAAAGAACATCCCTTATGTATGTCTTAATTGGGTTCATAATTTAATAAGAGGCCCCTCACAATTATCAAATTAAATGACATTCTGATCATCTGCAGACCCTCCTCACTGGGAACGTGACACTGAGGGTGCAGGCTAGTGAAGTTTCTTTCCAGACCTAATTAAACCAGCCTATTTCTGTGGATTTTCCATTTTCGTGATTGCCTCAGAAGTACCACCAGTGTCAAGGAAATCACGAATCGCGCGCACTTAGAGATCAAACCGTAACACTTCTATTTAGCTCCGAAAAGTTAAAACGTGGGTGGCCAAGTTTCAGCAGCAAATCCTCGTTTGAACGTGGGACCCAAGCCAGGGGAACTGAGCCACGGCTTTCCCTTCTCGGGTTGAATGGGCAGGAAGAGTCTCATGAGTGGCTCCCAGTCACTTTCCAGCCACTTCCAAATGAAACACAGTGGCCTGAAGGAAACCAAGGAGGTACCCAAACACAGCAATGAAAAATGCTGGTTCCTCCCTACATCCACAGCAGGCCGTTTTTACATTCTTAATGTACCAATTACCTCGCATTTGCATCCTGCTGTCTTGTGCAACCTGACTGCCAGAAGGGCAGAGTATCTCACAGTCACCACTAACACAGTTCTGACACCAATGTACATGGACAACCTTGTTGATGCTGTTCCATTCTCTGCTCACAGAGCTACTCCCATGCCACGGGACCAGCCCATGCCACTGTCAAAACGTGCAGGTTATCTCGTTCTCTTGCTCTGGTGCAGTACTTTGTGTTTCCCTTGCACTAAAAGAGGAAGGGCATTACAACGGTTGTGCAAGAAATGAACCAAAGCATAAGCCACGTTTCTGGCCCCAAACCAAGAGAATTACACCTATGCTGCATAGGAAATGAATCATCTGAGATCTTTCTTATTGCAATTTTTTTCCACCAAACATGAAACAATTACTTCTTACTGGAAGCAATGGCTTTGCACCGTAGTAAGGTTGAAAGCTCCAGTTACCACTTCGTGTTGAAATACGAAAAGTTATTTTCAGGAAACTGCACCCGGTTTTCATATCAACTGCTAAACTGCCCAAGGTGAGGAGCACACGTGCCTTGGGGCAGCCCTGAAAGAGCTCCATCCAACAGCTGGCCCCCCATCCGTCCCAACAGCTGCCAGAGGCTGAGCTGCACCTTCCTGGTTAACATGGAAGCTCTGGAGACAAAACTTCCACAAAATGTCATGCCAAGCAGCAAAGACCTGCACGCAGACCAAGCAGCATCTGAGGGGTGGAATTCTGACCACAGGGTTTTTTGGGGTGCCTGGATGCAGCAGGACAGTTTCACCCCCATTCCCTGGGGGGCATGGCCAGGGCATTGGTGGTAAGGCCAGACCTGCCACCAGCAGGCTCTGATGCCAGCCTGGTCCTATGAACTGGTGTCAGAGCTGCCAGCCACTGAGCCACCCCACTCCCAGAGACACCACTTCAGCGAGGCTGCTGCCACCAGAGCAAAGCTCGGGGCTTTTCAGTTGTGGTTCACATCAGTAATTTCTCACCACAGACATCCCTCAAAGAAAACACGACTGTTCATGAAGCCTGATGCTGAACTTTCAAACTGATGGCAAGGCAGGTGGGGGGTGAGCAGAGAGGGGGCAGGATGTGACAGCAGAGCAGCCACGTAAGACACTTCTCAGTATAATTTCTTTGTGTTGCATTTATATGCTGCAATTGCACCAGCAGGGCTGAAATTGTACTGAACCAAGGGAAATAAATCTTTGTAACATTTTAAGGTGGGTCCCAAAGAAAAATCGTCATAAAGCAGTCAGTCTCTAGCTCTTATGTTGAAACATATCCTAGAGATAAACATAATTTGAGATCTCCCTCCAGCACTGACTCTTAAAAAACAGTCCTTAAATATAAAGTACTCTTTTTGAAAAGTCATCAACTTCAAGATAAGATTGTGATTGGACTAGTTCCACTGAATGGCTTCCATTCTGTGTGTAGAAATTAGCACAGCTACTTAAAAAAGAAAAACTTCCAAACAGTGTTGTCTGCCAAATTGTCTAGTAAAACAGATTGTCTAGTAAACAAACAAGCCCTGGGATTGGGGGAGGAAGGACACTAAGAGCTGGAGAGGAGAATAGGGTGAACTTCCTTGAAGGAAATTCCAGTAAATGCCACAGAGTATTAGATAAACGGGTTAAAAATTATAGTAGCAGCATACTGGGAGTATATATTGACATAGGAACCCAGAGAAGTGCAAGTCCTCACTTACAAAACAGACCTCTAGGAAGATGTAGTTAGTGAGAGGAGCACTGGCCAAGTCACACCAGTGCTACCTCAGTGTAGGTGCTCTGGACTGATGCAAGAGCGGGCTTGCATCACAAAGTTCATCACTAAATTGCCAGCCTCAGTCACGGCATCTTGAGCTCTGTTTTCCTTGGATACAGGACACCTACAAGAAAGGACGTCTGTGGAATTGCACCAATGAAGCTCCTGGAGTGCAAATTCTCTTGTCTGCACATTTGAGATCTCCCTCCAGCACCCCAAACCTTCCTGTGCTCCACACAAAATACCAAGCTACACCTGAGCAGTGCCAAGGGACTGAGAGATCATTCACAGGGAACCAAGTAACTGGCACAGCCTTTCAAAAATTAGGGACAAAAGGGATCTGTGTGCAAACCCTTCAGAAACTACAGCAGAGAGCTAAGAACCAGAAGGTAGCAAGTTTTAAGTGCTCAGGTGCACACAAGCATTAGTGTTGGGATTCACATCCCCAAGAAGTCAACAACAACCTTGACTCCCTATTTTTCATTCACTGCCTGAGGTGCTCTGGCTCGTACATCTAACCACTTTTACAATTCAGGTAATTAGTTATGAAAAGTCAGATCTGAAGTAGTAAAACCTTTTATTCTGAAGTACTTTCTTCACCTAGTTTCATACAAGTATAAAAACATACAGCTGGATTACCCAAAAGTAATAAATGGACTTTGAATCCATTTAGGGTGATAAAAATATTACCTAGTTTCCAAAGGTCATCGAGAAAGTTGACAAAAAACATTCAGAAGACCCAGAAGAGCTGTAATGATCTGCATTTACAGAGTCAGATGATGTGAAATAGCATAGGGTGCTAAGCATTTGCAATAATGCAGGATAGTTAAGAACATCATGTACCCTGTGTTGGTTCACTTTAAGGAAGTCTCAACACTGTTCAAACAGATTAACCCTGCTAAATTATTTCTGCACCTACAGTAAGTATAATGCTGATTTTGCAAAAGAGATCAATTTATCATTTGCAAGTTAATTAAGTATAGTTTTGAAAATTAAATTACCAGTATGTCACCAAAAAAAAAAGAATTCTTAAGTAACCTTGAAGAAGTTAACACAATAACCTCCTCCACATACCAAATGTCAGAGTAACAAAAATAAATAACAAGTGACCAAGAAACAGGAAACATGGTTTACATGTTCAAAAGTGACTATTCCTAGAAGCAGTTGGAAAGGAGGCTCCAAATCAGCAGAAAGTCACAGAAACACACAAAAGCATTATGAGAGCACAGGAGAGAATCACAGATAGCAGGGACCTGGAGATACCAGTTGTGGCTCCTCCATCCAAATCCGGAGCTGGCGCTGCCATCAGAGGGGCTCTTCACAGCACATTTCTCTGACTACAAACTGAACTTGATTTTCACCTAGCCTGGGTTGCCCAGCTCCAGGAACTGAAGATTTCCTCCCTGCCCACATCAAGGGGGGCAGCTGTTGCATGTACTCTTATTGCCCAGGTCAGTTTGGCAGCAGCTTCTGTGGCTGAAATGGCACAAAGATAGCTGAGTTCTTAAGGTTTGAAATGCTGTGTGATGTCACAAACAACAACTAACCCTCCGAACTTTTGCTGTGAAGCACGTTCTCCCCAGCAGCATTTTATCACTCCATCAGCCACACCAAGGAGCAGAACAACCTGGAAGTGCTGGCAAAGTGACGAAGAATTCCTTAGTTCAAATAGGAAGTTTTCCTTGTTCTCATTGACAGAGAGGGAATAAAACAAGACAAGAAGGCAGCAGCCCATAAGAAAAGTGAATAAGTGTTGGTAGATTAAATGATTTTCTTTTTCATATTTGGGTAAATTCTGTCACGTGATGCATGGGGCAATCTAAAAAAATTGATGTGACAGCCTAATTTACAAGACAATATCCAAAACAGGTGTGTCACCCCAGGGAATAAATTTTTAGGGGAAAAGAAGTTAAAGTTGCTGTTCTTCCTCAGATTATGTAGTGTGTTTGCAAAAAGTTATCCCTTTAGGCTCTGTTAAAGCAGAAAATCTCAGGTCAGAGAGTCAAGCATGGACTCAAATCTATATGAAAACTGACCCACACCAGACACAATCTGTCCATTCCACTTTGCCTTGTTTCCTGTGTATTCCCTAAACAAAATACCTCGAGATGACTTTTCCAGAAAACTTGAAACTACCTTTAAGTCTCAAATTTTAAAATAAGTGAATTCACATTTTCTTTCTAACCTGACCTCCTACACATCACAGACCCTAGTTGCCATGTCACTGCATAGGACCACAATTTTAGAATCCTCTTATGAAAGTTAAATGAAGAAGCACCTGTCAGGAAGGACCATACACAGTTGCTCTCACCAAAAAGCAGGTAGATGGACTTTCTAACCTCAAGGCTGTTCAGAGCTGAAATTACAGACCATAAGTGCAGACAAATTAGAGCAAAATAGTCATTGTGTCAAAACTTGAAGGTATCAACTCATGATTATTTTCTCCTCACTTAAAAAAAAAAAAACTAATTTCCGTGCTGAGTTTGCAGTGGTTCAGCTTTCAGTATTAAGTTCTCAATGTGCTCAAGTTCAACAACTTAAGTAGTGTTTTAACACCAGAATCATCTCCCAGAGCGGCTGAGGTGGGAAAGCACCTCTGGAGATCATCTAGTCCACCTGCTGCTGCACAACGAAGGGGCAACCAGAGCAGGATGCTCAGGGCTGTATTCAGTCAGGTTTTTAATACTGCCAGTGAATGGGACTCCACAACCTATACGAGACCTATTCCAGCATTTGATCATCTTTGTTGTAAAATCTTCCATTTAAATGGAATTTCTTCATTCCAGTTAGTGCCCACGACCTTCCATCCTGTTACTGGCCACCCCTGAGAACAGCCTGGCTCCAGCTTCTTCCTCCCCTCCCATCATGTGTTTCTGCATCCCCAGGCTCAGCAGTCCCAGCCTTCTCAGCCTCTCCTGGTACAAGAGGTGCTCTGAGGTCTCAACCACCTTCCCAGCCCTGCTCCAGCATGTCCATGTCTCTCCTGTAACAGGCAGCCCAAACTGGACCCAGCACACCAGACGTGTCTCCCCAGGGCTCAGCAGTGGGAAGGGATCATCTCCCTCAGCCTACTGGTAACACAATTCCTAAAGCAGCCCCAAAGGCCACCAGTGATCTCTGCTGTAACAGGGCATGGCTGGACCACAGGACTCCCAGGGCTTTTCTTCTGCAGAGCTGCTTTCCAGTCCATTCTGGTGCCTGCAGTTACTCCTGTCCAGAGGCAAGACTTGGCACTTCTTTTGCTGAACTTGATGAGTTTCCTGTCAGCCCCTTTCTCCAGCCTGTCAAGGTCCCTCTGGATGGCACTGCAACCATCAGCTATATCAAACACCCCACCACATTCTGTAATCTTGTATACCGGTCTAGTCATCCCTTAATATTAATTTTTTAAGCAAAATATTGCTTAAGTAAGATGCACTGAAGGGCATTTCCTTTAGACCCCCAATAATTTTGGCTGCCCTATTTAACATCATCTTCTGTATTCAACATCTTTCCCCTTACAAGTGACTAGCACCGAATCACCCATGTTACTTTATGAGCTGCACCAGAACTGCTGACTGAGGCACAAGTATCCCCTCTCCTGTTCCTTCTTCTGTACATGTCAGGATGGAAGCCTCAGTGCCATCACCTCCCAGCACTGCTCTGGAAGCCGGTGTGCAGTTGCTGGTCCACGACACGCTTCCCAGCAGTGCTGCCTTCCAGGATACAGGCCCTCTTTCATCTGGCAGAGCTTGCATTCCCTGCTGCCTGGCACACAACTTTGCGTTGTGCTGCATTGAAGTGTGTCTCGATGTGAGTTGTGAGAGCTCCATGATCACTCACTATTCTGCTGGCAATTACTGTTAGTAACAGGTTTTTGTTTCCTTCTGCAACAGCGAGGGAAGCACTCCACGGCGTTGGGATTAGTGCAAATACTCACTGGAATCAATCAAAAGGGCTCTTCTCCTGCTACTTAGCCAATTTTTAATCCAATGCCATACTGACAGTTACCCTTTTTTAAATCAAAATGCTTTACAAATATAAACATATTTCCTACCAGCCTCACTCACATGTCAGACAGCTGTATCTTTGCTAACTTTGAAAGGCTGGAAAAGAAGAAGGGTGAAGCTGGGTAAATGAAGCTGGTAAACACTTCTGGAAACACCACAAGCACTCTTTGCAGTGCTGTATGCAGAACTCATCCTCATAATTGCACACTACTTAAATCCTGCAGAAGGGGTTATTTCAAGACTGTTGGCCATCCCAAGTGTTCGGGAATTTTTAGGGGTGCTGGGGTGAGCCTGGAAGGGCAGAACATTAGCAGAGAGGCAAGAGACAACACCTCAATTGAAAGCAGAAACTCACCTGTCTGTTCACGAGCTTTAATTTCTATTCACTGTATCCTAAAGTTCAGAGAAAGCCCATTTGGCTTCTGGCACTGCTGCCTTCCCCCTCTTTTCCTTTTTGCTACCTCTCCTGCTGTATAACCATGCAGTTATTAGAACTATCCCATAGGCAATGGACAGCTAAATGGGATTTTCCAGAAGCCTGGAAAAGTCTTCTAGTGGAATCTAGCACTAAAATACCACCTATTAAAGGCTGCACTAAAAATTCCTTTCTTTTAATAACTCTGAAGAGACAAGAAATCTATCTACTCAGTTTGGGTCCACGGATTCTTCCACAAATGTACCTTAATCTGTTCAGAAGATAAATGACCATATGGTTTAATTGTGCCTTCCTCACAGAAACTGTAACTTTCTCTTTTATGATCAGTACACCTTGATCCTTTTCATTTTCAAATGCAGTCCCACTTATGAGTCATCTTTCCCTCCTCTCACACACACACTTTTCAGTCTTTCCTTTTCATCCTTTTCCTCTTGTTTTAGTAAAAGCTGTAGGTAGGGCGAACTAAAATAGCAAGTTTCACAACTGGACATGAGACATCCTTAAATTTAGATCAAATAAGCCCTTCCAAAGTACACGGGAGCCTTCCATCCAGACAGATTTATAAAAACTACATATAATTATGGAAGGGAATAGGATCAAAAATAGCCTGTGTATGATGGCCTTTCTAAACAGCATACGGATAGGAAGGAGGACAACCTTATTCCCTCAGAAGTCAGGGGAAAGGTAAGACAACTTCGGGCAGCTGTGAGAAGCCCCTACAAACCTGAAAGCTTGCTAGATTCTCAAAACAATCCTCATTTTCTGTACTATTTTTTTTTCTCCCAACCCTAATTCCAAACTATAATCAGACTGTAAAGCTAAGATGACCCCAGAACACTCAACTACATTTCATTATCTAAGAATGCAGGTTCTTACCCAAGCTAAAGCAAAGCTGGTCTTGGGACAAACCTGCTTTGCCAGTCATGGGTTTGCCTTGGAAGTATAAAACCCAGGAGAACGCAACCCCCCGTTGTCTTGCCTTGCCATCCATAATTCCAACCCTTTCAACAGGCGCCTGCTGATGATAGCAGCGAGAGTCATCTTACTCCCCACTTCCCTCCCACGCCTTGCACTGGCAAGAAGCCCTCGTGCACTCTGTGCTAACTTGGAATGAGCTCTGCCCCGTGGTCCTGCGCTTTCCACCACACGCTGGAAAGTCTGTGTCCGCTGCAGGTAAATACATTTCACTGAATTAAATACAAGAAAGTAAATATGGCAGAGTTACAGCGCTCCTTGTGTAAAACACTGGCTTCCAAAATAAATAGGAATGCTACGCAGCTTTTGCACATTACTGCAAGTGTTTCAATGCACAACGGTGCTAAAGAAAGTTATCAGGAGAAAGATGGAAATTTTGGCAGCTACCGAGGGGAGAGCTGAGGCTGCTGGCAGTGGGCAGCGTGTGTAAGGATTGAGAGGTAAGTGAAGTTTGAAATTAGGCAACAGATTAAAGCAGTAACTCATATTTTGCAGCCCTGTTAGTTCCAGGCTGTCTCCAGAGCTAGCTAGTTAGTTACGCACTACTTGAGTCTGTGTGTAGAGGTTTCACCACAACCACACACCTCCTTTCCAGCCAAAGCCGAAATCCAGCTGGTTATTTTGGTCACAAAGGCAGAATTCTGCAGTAGCACGGGACCAGCAGAACCCACTCGAGGGGCAGGAAGGTGACTCTGCTGTGAGTGCAGCCACTAAACTCACCCTTCCTTGACAAGCTCTGCCTACAACCAGCGTTCATCGCCCATCTGACCAGAAGCCTCGGAGACAAGCCATGCAAGGCAAGACCCTTGGCTGTGGTTGCAAAAATCCATCCCAATTGCTATGTCCAGGGGTTCTGTGACCTTCCCTGCAAGACCACAACTCCTCTACTTCCATCTGTTAACAAGGAGCCGCACTAAAGCCCTGCTCGGAGCGGCTGTACCTGCCACTTCTAGGCACAAATTACATTTATATCCTCGCCTCCTTCAATGCCAGCCGTCAGACTGTAATTAAATCACACGTGGCCTGGGAGCCTCAGCCGGGGACGGGAAGCCGAGCGCACGAGGCACGGTGTGAGCAGCACTGAGAGAACACCAGTCCTCAGCCGAAGCAAATACGGGTTTCCTCTGTGACATGAGAACGTTTTCAGCCACATCGCTCTATAACTCGCTGAGCTGTCCCCAAGCCTTCCAAGGCAGGAGACAGGTGGAGCACGTGAGTTCCCTCCAGCCCGTGGGCAGCTGCATGTCCCCAGCAAGCCCAGCAGTGAGTTCCAGCACGAAGGCTGCCTATTTCTTTGCAGAGCCATCTGCCAGGTCCTCGCTATGCACAGCTCCAGGGGCTGGCAGGAGGTGCTGAGGTGACACACGGAGCGAGGCTCCTGCTCTGCAGCCACATGAAGGGAGGTGTCCCATGCGTGGGGAGAGGGCACGGCCAGGGGCAGCCCTGCCAGCCACCTCCACCCTAACCACGGGGCCAGGGAGCAAGCTGGGCTGGAAACTAATCACTCACCCAGAGGTATGAGGGCAGGCACCAAAGCAGGGACGGAGGGCAGCTTGACCCCATCCCATTTGTGGCAGCACCAACTTGGATCACTGTAAGCTGACGGTGAAACCACATCCAAAGTGTCTCCCAGGATGGTTCCAGGAAACCTCCTCTGTTGTGGGAAGAGCTTTTAGTAGCACAGACCTGGTGCCCAATTCGTATTTTCCTTCCTGCCCCACCAGGCAGTCAAGGCTACTCTGACTACGAGAGGATTACATTTCATTTCCAAGAACATGCAGATAGGAAGCAGGAGGATATTTTAGTGTCGAAGACAAACAGCCCTTCCCGTTCTACTGAACTGAGTGAATCCAACATGTTGGTCTAGGGCACAGTGGTGAGGAGCAATGGGAAAACCTCTGTCCCTCACTCACCTCCTGCAGAAACGCACCATGACAATTGCTTTGCATTTCAATCCCCACGTGAAGCTAGTGAGCACCTGAAGGACTTTGACAAGGTATTTAATCCTCCTCTTCATGTTATGGTCTTCAGAAATGCCAAACAGTTTAGAGGCAGCACAAGGGCTTAACAATAGCATGAGACTACTGAATTTAACATGCTGAAAGCAAGCCTTGTTATATCGACCCTAAAAGAGTATCTTCAAAGTGTAACAAGGAAGAAACTGGGATCATCAGTCAGTAATATTATCACTCTTTTCTCACAGCCAAAGCTGCATCCATCACAGCCTCTGCAGAAAACGAGTACAAAGCTAATCAAACACCACCACCTTTCTTCCCCTCCGTTATTGCCTCTCCTAAGATTGACCACATTTGTGGTTAAATGCAGGGAGTCCAACTTCCTACAAGCAGTGTTGTTACGGTTCCAGATTTCCACTGTGGTTCAGCCGTATCACAGCTCTGGAAAGGCAAAACTAGCACGTGCACAACCTGCCACCCTCTCTCGCTAGGGTGAAAAAATTCCTTATTGCTGCTTCTCTCAAAGCTTCTTCGCCTGAGTCACCTCGCTGCCCTGCCTTTAAAGATCTTCATTCTAAACCTAAACAAACCCAAAACAAACCACTTTGTTGAAATTGGTATTCTGGCTAGAAACACTTTGTGAAGGTACTGATGCGATTTCACCACGGCAGGGGAGATGCAGCTGCTCAGGATCCCCAGCACACACCTCATACCACTGCTCCCAAAAGGCCTCCTGCTCAGCCCTCACGATGCCCAAGGCTGAATGTGTCTTTTTATCCAGGCAATCCAAAGCCCTCATCAGTTCTTTTGCCATGTGAAGAGGCATGGAGACTCTTTTGCCATGGAGACTGACAGTCCCATCTCAGCCGTCCCCAAGATGCTGTGTGAAGCTGCCTGATCTGGTGGCAGGATTAGCAGCTTGTTCCCTCCGCAATCACACCCGAAGATGACACAATCTCCACAAACTCACGGGTACTCCGAGCATCTGCTGGGAAGTGCAGCTCCTCACAACAACAGAGGCTGCTAACTTTGTCTATTACAAAGGACCAGCTCATTGCAAAATGGACAGAGCGAAGCACGTTGGGTTTGGGGCTGTTTTTCTGAAGGGAAAAATCGGGTCAGGATACCATAACCAGCTGATGGTAGTCAGAGCAGATCTAAGACATTCAGAGTTTCAGCTCTGCCTCTAAAAGCAATAGGAAACTGAAAGCTGAAGTTTCTCTACCCTGTGCAGTCACACACAAGAACAAGAAAGCAATTAGTCACAGTCCGGATCAATATTGCTAGCAAAAAAATTCTGGTTTTACACGGGTAAGGTGCAGACACACGGGTGGACCTGTGGTGACACGTGCATGAAGATCTCCCCCATGTACATGGGCTGCTGCATCAGCCCTGACCTGTACGCCCATTCCAGACCAATACACCTCCTAAGTCACACTCCAGTTTTTCCCCAGAGAAGAGCATACCGTGTACCTTCCCATTAGACCAACACTCTTAATTCAAGGTTATGGCTGGGAAGATCACTGCACTTGCCCCATGCTGGGGCTCACGCCCACACAGTCGTGGAGGGGCACTCAGACACAAGGCAGAGAGACAAAGGGGAAAAAAGGCATCATCTCTGGCGTTCTGGGAGAGGCAAAGTGCTTGTGGAAGGTGTCCAGCATGACTTTGCAGCAGAAGGAACAATACATTTTCATATGATTTGAGCAACGCTAACCCAAGGGTCTGGAGCGGAGTTTAGACAAAGCAATCTGACACCAGCTTTTCAGGAAGAAAGCAAACCTTCCAGAACCATCACAGGCAGGCTATCCCTGATCTTCTAGGCATACTACACTCGCACAACCAGTGGGAAGGCTGGCGTGGCTCCGGTGGGCAAGCACGTTTGCTGGGATCTTTATGCCACCCCTCTTACGTCATTGTACTGTTATGCAAAGCTCCAGAAGTTTAATAGTGTTTCAGATCTGTTGGCTTTTCCCATTTCAACAAGGCACTGCCACCCAACAAGTCAATAAGGCAAGCTCAAGTCCCTGGTATTTCTAGTTATACTACAGCACTTCACAGATGCCTGGAGTTTTCCCCTGCAAGGTCTGATGGAGAGTCCTCCCTTCTTCACTGTTGGCTGAGCAGAGTTTGGGGACTGCTGTTCACAGGCTGAGGCAACTGAGCTCTTCAAACAGCTGGGAAAGCCACATTTCTCCACTTCAAATGAAGTACTGAAGTACTTAGAGCAATATAATCCCTGTCTGGTACAAGTGGTTCTGCGTCCCCACCTTGGAGGAAGCAGGGAAAGGTTTTCAAAATGGCATTGAGGCCATCAAAAGAGCTGAAGGGTAGCCAAATAAACCCCCAAAACTACACAAACCCAAAGGCTGAAGTTCTGATCTTTTTTGTTTTTACTGAAAAAGTAATGATTCCACAGCTCTTGATTCACTTCAAGACAGAAAGATCTGATTTTGGCCTTAAAGAAAGGAGTCTATCTTACTCTCTGCATTGCAGAGGAGAACAATCACATTTTCGCTCTCTCTGAATTATTGCTAAATTGATTATTCTCCAGGACTAGGAAAGAGGGAGAAAGAACGGAGATTGTAATCACCCTTGTAAAATTTTTTAAGGTGAAAGGAGTGAATACATCTTACTTTCCCTAGCAACCCTCTTTCCTAATTCTGAAGCAAATAAACCCCTCTAAGGACAGTATCCTGAACACATGGCTCTGAATAAGGGGGATTTGCCCGATTTTCTTTTCTCTACCTTTTTTTTTTTCAAATGAAATATATCAGTCTCCGGAATCCCTCCCACATTTTCTTTCACAGTAAAAGGGGTTACTGTCCCCCTAAAAAAACAAACAAACAAAAAACGCTTTATAACTACAAACATACTACTGCCCACAGAAGGCTGTACCTAAGCTTCATCTCCAGCCAAGAGCACACAACCTGTTTGCTGCTGCTGCCTTCCCTTCCCACATCCTCAGCACAGCACGATGCTACCAGGAGAGAACTGGAAGGACTTGAGCATGCCATGGCCACCAGCAACACAAGGAGCATCTTTAGAAAACAGGTCACAACCAGACACAACACTGGAGCCCTCAAAATGATCTCACACCTTTCTTCATCTTCCCCGTGAACACCTACAAAGCACGTGGCTCCAAGTGCAGAAGCCGATGGGGTGTGTCTTTACCTTGCCCCTTCCTTCTCCGCAAACAGGACACCCCACGTTGCACGGTCTGGACTTTGAATGCCCCGCTGTCTTCCTGCAGGGCAGCTGCAGCAGAGAACCACCGGGAAGGACGCTGCTAACCCCTAGATGTGGGAGAGCCTTCCCACAGAGGCCCTGCAGGAAGGGGGAAACACGCCCTGAAGTTCCTGCCCGCAGTCCAAGGAGGCAGCTGGTGGCACCGTGTGGACGATGACCACAGAGAAGTTTGCCAGCAGGAACGAAAGGGTAACAAGGATGCCAAAAGCCAGTGGTCTGCAATTTATTTTTTTTTTTTAAGCAAAAATAAAAATAAAACCAAGCAACAAAAACGCAACTAGCAATAGAAATCAGAAAGGAAATCAGAATGATTTTATAGAAAGCATGAATCAGTCATACCAAAAGCCACCTGAATTTTTCTCTATCCTGTGCAGTTTCTCATGTTCTTTTATGTCATCTTCGCAGTGTCGGTTTTCGAGCGAACAATTCTCAGCTCAGCACGACAGAGCAGTAATACCGACGGGCATGCAGAACATTAGCATGTTATAAATAAACTGCTAATTTGAGGTGGGAAAAAAACCATCGAGGCAGCTCTTATGATTAAGAACCAGAGAAAGAAAATGAGCAACTTGCTTATGCTTTCAGGACAATGTATCTTACCGAAAAAAAAAACCCAAAAGGAGTTAGAAAGAGCTAAGGGAAACAAAGAATAAACCCAGAGAAATACCCGCTGTTGAGACAAGGAAGTTGGTGAAAATGCTATTATAATTTTTAAAGCCCTCCCTGCACCCACCTCAAGCAGTAAGTTGTCTTTCCTACCAGCTGAAGAGCACTACAGAGGGGTTGTGAGGGCTCAGCTTCCTCTTGCCCGACTCGCAGCTTTACGTAACTCCCATCACACACTTTTTGGCTACAGGTACCGAGCAGCTGAAAAAACCCCAAACAACAACCACCCAAAAAAAGCACGAGGCGCAGAAGCATCATACAGCAGTTTGGACCTGGGTGAATATTGGAGCCGCTCAATAGAACTTCTACCATGAAAAGCAGACCTTTACTCTGCTGAGCTGACGGCCGGGATCGCTCGTGGTCACGATAGCCCCGATCACCACCCGCCCTCCGCCTGCCCCCTGGGGGTTCCCTTCCCACCCCATCCCAGCCTGCAAGGACAGATAACTCCCCGCCTGCCACCCTGGGTATTATTTCTGTACCACGCCAGCACTGTCGCCCTGTACCAGCACGCCACTTACTAAGCATTATTATAAAAAATTTCTGCGACTATCTATGTTTTCCACGAGCGGGGATAATGGCCTCATTGCAGTAGCCTTGATAAAAGCTCCAACAAGACAGCTTTCAGATATGGCCACACAAAAGCCTTTCTGTGAGAGCTGGAACCAACATCAATTCCCGCTATGCGAAGACATTAGACAAAGTGTGAACTAGCTTACTGTATGGGGACAAAAAACTGACTGTCAATGTGTGGGACCAACGCTGCCTAAAAACACAACGCTGGCAAGGCAAAATAGCACCAGAATATATACGTGATAATTGCCATTTAATTCCAGAATTAGCAGCACAAGAAAACAAGTTCTGAAGGCACTATTAGGTTACTAGCATCATTCGAGACATTATAATTCCATTTCTGGTGTTCCTGGTTGGAAGAACAACTTTAAAAACAGCAGATGTTAAAAACACCCAAGCAGAAGGTGACGGAAAGCCCAGTTTACATTACATAAGCACTCAGAGAACACAGCAAACCCTTCAGATCTGCTCCTTAGAGCATGTGTTTTCCAGCAGAATCGTAGAATAGTTTGGGTTGAAAGAGAGCTTTAAAGGTCATCTAGTCCCCCTGGATGAGCAGGGACATCTTCAACTAGATCAGGTTGTTCAGAGCCCCAACTCAGCATTGAATGTTTCCAGGAATGGGCATCTACCACCTCTCTGAGCAACCTGCTCCAGTGTTTCACCACCCTTGCAGTAAACTGAGATCTACTTTAGACCCACAGTCTTTAAGTTTAGAACCATTACTCCTCAAGAATCCCCTGAGTTGGAACAAATCCACAGGATCATCAAGAACAATTCTGTTCCTGCACAGGACCATCCCCAAGAGTCACACCCTGTGCCTGAGAGCATTGTCCAAAATCTTGAGCTCTGCCAGCCTTGGGGCTGTGCCCACTGCCCTGGGCAGCCTGTTCAGTGCTCACCACCCTCTGGGGGAAGAGCCTTTTCCTAATACCTAGCCTAAGCCATGGGAGACAACCTGATACGCACAATTCACCATTCCACCTGTGGTACAAGGTGAAACCCTTTCTGGGCATCCTTTTGTCCTTTTTATATACTTATCTACTTACACTGTGGTAGCATCCGAACAGTCTGAAGCCTACTGTCAACATAAATGGAGCACACCAAAATAATTACGGGGCCAAGAGGTTTTATTTTTACTTCCAGACCTGAAATTTGCCAGATGACACTTCATAAATGGGAGTCTAGGAAGGAGGGATGCATGCCAGTTTGTTTCTGAACAACATTTGAAAGGCAAATTTGAAAGCTAAGTTTTATAGACAGCATAGTACACTCACCCTATGGAGAAGTGTTTCACTCTAAAATTACATCTGTACTTTAAAATGTGTAAAAAAACATGAAATCCTACAGTGCAGATTCAGTGGCTTGCAAGAAAATATATCTGTTACTGCACTCCAATTTTAGTAAGATTTTGTAACTAGCGGGTAGAACCAAAATTAAGACAGAGTTATATTCGGAGTGAACTAGTAGAGTGCACCAATAAGCCTGATGTGATATCCAAGAATTGGACTCTTGCACTGCATGGCGTGCACCATTGAGTCCTAAACCAGAGACTTTTAATGGCACCTTAATTAACAAGGAAGGAAGTTTGCCAATGAGTTTCTTCCCCCACCCCCCTTTCTAGCAGTAAGTTATGCAATATGCAACAACCTTTGAACCAACAGCGGTACAACAAGCAAAAAACCAAAACCAGAATAGCATGGTAAAGAGGAGAAAGTCTTTCAAGAAGTTCATTAATGAAAATTACTTTCAGAATCTATGCATACATAACCAACACATGCATACCATAAGTCGGGGCAGGAATGCTGGAGCTGAAGCAGCCAAGGCTACGCAAACATTTCTTGTCATCCAGTTTCCCAATACAATTTATTTTTACCAAAACCAGTTGCTTACATGTTTTCGACAAGTTTCCATTAGATCTTTGCAACACAACTAGTGGCTTGCAAGGTCTGCGTGGTGAGACTGTAAAATTCTGTTGTAAAGATACAGAATTGAAAGCCAAAATAAGAGCAACCTCTGCTTTTAACAGTGACTTGTTCATATAATGCTCAAGATACCAAGGACCCAACATCTGCAGTACATCACACAAAACACCCAATATCTTGCTAAAAATCAGGTCCTACACCCTGAAAGAAAGGGTCTGAACATGCCATCAGCCTTAGGTGGTGGACACTTCCGGGCCACACACAAGCTGGATGAAACCCTGAGAGTAACTGCAGGGGATCAAATTAAGTCTCCTACTTAAACGAAGCAATGGAAACGGGGTACAGGTTGTACTTCTAGAGGCAGGAATAAAGAAAAGCCATACTTGCCCACGTAACTTTGCACACTCACAGAAAAGATGCCAGCTGGTTTGGAAATGGTGATCCTCCAGGCTCCACTCCCATTCCCATCTTAGCCCTGGGCAAAAGACCTTGGGCACAGAAAGCCCAAGAGCTGCAGGGCACGCACGTGAAGCAGTGGCAGAGTTAGCATGTTAGTTTTCACACTCTAACAGGTCCGGTCAGCAACTGGTCACACTCAGGAGGAGGACAGGAGGCTCAGGACACGTGCCATTAACCTCAGGCAGGTCCAGTTTGCAAACAACTACCGACACATTCGCTAGGCATTCATACATGTATAAAAGGAAGGCTAAAATGCATGAAGGAGTACACTCCTACTACACAACAGAGGCCATTTTCAACATGCTCCGGTTTAATCAACACCCAGTCGAGTTCCTGCCTTCTCTCTGTACAGATGGAAACATTTACCACAGTCCACACTGAGCCCACAAGGCAGTAGGAACTCCACGAATGCCACCAGACCCAGCAAACAGCAGCAGCATCCAGGCAGACAGCACAGTACTTCAGGAGACACCCATGCCAGGCGTAGCACTTCCAAGGGTGGTTTTGGACCAGCTTACTTGGGGAAAACAGAAGTGAAATAGCTCCTTTTTAAAGATGTGATAAATTGGGCAATTTTGCCAAGCCTGTCTTCAAACAGAACTGAAATTGAAACGGAGTGCAAATACCTCACCAGCAGCACCTCCATCCCAGAGACACGGGCAGCCTTCCTCCCACTGCACTCCACTGCCCCAGGGAAAAAGATGGGGACTTCATCTCCCCAGAACTACAAACACGGTCCTGCTCTGGAAAAATAATGCAGGAAGTGATTAACTCTGCCAGCCAAAACAAAAGCCTGAAGTCCAACTTAGTCATTTGTAAGCATGAGAGTTACCACCATACGTGCACACTCAATGCTGCCAGCTGTAAATGAGATTATTTCCAGAGACCATAAAACCTGGATATTTAGTCACTCTAAGAGCTTTCCATCTGCTGAAGCCCCACACTGGGCAGGGCAGGATCCACGTTATCACCGCTGGTGCAAAAAACCCACCCAGTCTCAGACCCATCCTTAGCAGGAGCTCCTCCATAAGCCAGGACCAAAGCCTGAGCACGCTGCCACCCTCCACACCAGAGCCACGGCCATCAGCCCAACACACTCCTTGGGAAGCCAAGCCTGGAAGGTGTCACACTTGAAGCCACCGAGGCAAGCTCACATCTTCTTTCCCACCCCCCAGTCTCCCTCGGGGTACTCCAGACAGGAGGGATGGGCTGAATTCCCATCCCACAGCCACACCAGACCCACTGGCCGGCACAGGACAGGGGCTCCAAAGAGGAATGGTGCCACTTGGCTTTCCTTCTTGCACCCTACACTTCACAGTGAGCCATTCCCCCTGTTCTATCCCTCCCATCCCAAGGTAAGACCTCGTGAAACAAGCCGGGTCTCAAAGGGTCTCTGGCTCCTGCTAGGTCTGCAAAGTGGGTCTGCCATGGGTTCAAAACATCTCTCAAAGCTGTCAGTTCCCAAAAGTTTCACAAGCGAAATCTCACAACTAACAGACACGCTTGCTTCCACACCCATGTGGTTCCTTCATAAAAGGACATCTTTATTTTAACATTAATGGCTTTCATTTCAGGAGAAATGAAATGGTCTAGAGCTCTGCAGCTTGGAGAAGACATCTGAGGACAGAAGATAATTTATCATAAACTGCAGAGAAACGTATCAGAAAATCATTTTTTCCCCTACCACAATACCTAGGATGACCCAAGAACACTGGAGACAGCAAGTTCAGAATGAAAAAAAAAAAAAAAAGAAGCAGAAACAAAGAAAACCATTTTTTTCCTTTCATACAAGGTCACCAAATCATGGAGAGAACCTGTTGTTATACAAGGCTAGACTGAAAGAGGGATTAGACAAAAATCACAAGCCACTGGTACCTATGAACACATTGCAGCCCCTGACCAAGGAAGTGCTCCCTTAAAGCAAGGGATGTCCTGTGCAAGCCCCCTTCTTGTCTTCCTTCCTCAAAGTAGTGGGAGAACCCTTCATCCTGCAAAATACAGCTGTTCCTAAGTTTAAAGATTATTTTCCTTTTAAATGCTTGCCCATACTCACAGATGAGCACCCTGTAAAAATTAACAGAGCGGCACCAACATACCTGGGAAAAAATGAGGGGAAAGAAAATGCCTTTAATTGCTCAACCAGGTGAAGCAGCCTCTACAGAATAAACTGGCCATAAAGTGACCCCTTATTCAGCTTTTTGGTAAGCAGGCTGATGGCACGAGGAAAATAGATTCATAGTGAGAATAGGTAAGACCAGTGTCAGCAAATGGAGGCTTGGTGAGCCACTTCAGCATCTCATCACCGCTGCACTGCAGAACTCCTGTCTCCTGCCTTCATCTCACTCACCTCATCCTGGGCCCAGGATGCATGCCAGACCTAGTGCTCGGATCCAGCTGTTTTACCTTGTTAAAGCAGCAGAAAACCAACCTGTGAGCACAACCCCAAGCACAGCAGCAGGGGAAGAACACGGCCTGGCCATGGGCAGAGCAAAGGAGATGAGAGAGGAGGTGCTGAGGGAGAAGCGAGCCTACTTCCAGCAACAGTAAAGCCTTTGAGTGCCTCAGCTGTTGGTGGAGCCCTGCCAAAAGCCCTTATCATCATCACAGGGCGACCATACTCAGTAGCTCTGGTGCAGATGGAGCCACACCAGCACAGCTGGACTCTGTGCAAGGATAGCAAAGCCACCAGCAGCAAGCCACAGGCTGTTCCTCTAGGGTTTTAGTAGGATGCCCACTTTGCACAAGGTGTTTGTCGGCGTGGTTAGGGCAATCAGGATTCAGACCTCTTTGAATCCTCCCTGGACAGCTGCGCCAAAGGACCCTGTGGACCTCCTTGGGTGCAGAAGCAGCCTGTTGCTGGAGGAGATGGATCTAAACAAAAGCAACTTCCTTAAGGGCTGTTCAAAAAAAAACAAAGGTCCCAGACTCATGCTAGAATCCGTTTCTAGTAACACAACCTATCAGGAAAAGAAATATGAAAATGGGTCTGAATAGGAGAACACCTGTGTCTTCACATACAAACCTTGTCATTCATGCAAAAATAGAGAAAAGCTCCTAAGTTAACTGCCCGCTTCCTCTATGCAACTTATACATTCCCCTCCAATGCCTTAAATCCTTGTTCATTATTTATGTCCTATTTGGCTTGCTCCTTTACATAACACCTAGCAGAAAAATTGTGGGTTACCCCATTTTACCCCCTTTCCAGCTGTGACTTGCTGAGAAGAAGGGAGGAAGGAAGAGGTGCTTTCTAAACCAGCAGAAAAATGAGAGAGGTACTGAGTATTCAGTTTGGAAATGTAAATCCTCCTGCCCCCTTCTGAAGTATGCCGAACCAGCCTCTCCACAGCTCATGTCATCTAAAGGCCACAGGAGTTCTCTAAAGATATTGTTGTTAAGAGGATTTAGCCCCTTTTAAAAAGGACTTACCATGTGGGTGGTGTCTCCATTTAAGCATTTTCTCATGGCTAAGAAAATGGCCCTCTTCTTAAAGGCTTATCTTTATAACCCAAAGACAGTAAGAAATTCTCTACTATTTGAATTAGAAACATTTTGAGCAGCTTGCTTTTATAGCAGCCCCATTTTTGAGTACTGGGATTTGCAAGTGGTAGTGACTTTCTCAAACCAAGCAAGAAGGCAACACCAGCCAGAATGCTTTCGGGGGACCTCGCCAAACATTAATTTCTCCCGAGTTTTCATGGGGATCCAAGCTGAGTCACAAACTCACTGCCACCCAAACAGCACCATGTCACTACTCCTGTGCCATATTTGGGGCCACCACTTTCTCTTGATGGTCCCTGGCGCTTCCCAGACCTGCCATTAGCTGGTTCAACCTGCTTGCCCAGCAGAAAGCCTTTATTTATTCAGGTCAGGATTAATTTTCCAACCTGGAAAGTCCAAGAATCCAGAAGGGAAGAGGCACCATCCTGCAGGAGGGCAGGGGAGGCTGCAGGACCACCCGCCCCTTGCAGCAGCACTGACCCATCTCCGCGTGCTCAGGCTTTCCACAGGAGCACAAGCTGATGGTTGTTTTGCAAGGGCTAATTCTTCATTACCTCTTGTGTTTAAGCCATGGCAGGGGTTCAGATTCACCTGGTAACGCTTTCTATTAACTCCACAGGAATGAGGCAGAAGCTCCTGGAGTTAAAGGGTGGGCAGCCAGGGTGAGAGCCTCCTGGAGCCCAGGGCACAGGAGCCTGGCTGGTTCAGCTGGCCACGAGAGGCAGCAGCAGAGCAAGGGAGAGGCTCTGGACAGTACTGAGGGACATGCCTGGCAGACGGCGGAGCATGCACACTCATCACTGTGGGGCTGGAGGTGCCTGTAGTCATGGAGTAGGCCACTTCTCAAGGCTTTTCCAGCAGGGTTACACATACACAGTCACAGAAAATAATAACTAGCAAATTCCCAGGGGGCAAGCAGCTTACTTTGGCCAAAGAACCTTCCATTTGCTCGTCTATTCAAACACCTCTGTAACAACCTAAACTACACTGCTGTACTGACCCTTTTCCAGCCCTACCATAGTTTATATTTGGAAGCCATGGGTGGGTTGCCAGTGCAGCTACATCTGCAAGGTTAGAGTATTTTCATAACCCTAACCAGTGCAGGTGTGCTGGCCAAATTTTAGACTTATCCCTCCTGTCTTTTGCATAGCAGGGCCTTGTTTTCAGCTGGGGGTCTCAGACCCATCCACTACTTGCAACTCAACTAACCAAGAGCTAATTTTATATCGGTACTACTCCCCTGAGCTCACTGCCTCAACCACCCAGTGTTTTCTTGCTCCTCTCACAAGTCCCTAATATCAGTTTCTCAAAGATGGCCTGCTAGGAACCAAGGGGGAAATCCTCTATGGGTTTTGAGGAAAACTAGCTGGGAGCCGGAGAACTGTGGAAGGGCTGGATCATCTCCCTGCCAAGCAGTCTGTGGAGCAGAAAGCCCAGGCAGAGCCCCGGGGACTTCCCAAAAGATGGGTGTGCAGCACACCAGCACAAGTCCAAGAGGGGCACTCACACAAGGGCAGATGCCAGGGCAGAGCAGGGCACACAGCCCCTTTGCTGGTGCGTGTCGTGGGTGGCTTATCAGCCTGGGAGGGTGCCAGCCACAGCCTGCACATACTGCTGGCCTGACCACTCTCTTCCTCCCCATCCCACAGCCCTCCCCAAAGTTAATACTGACGGTATATGACAAACTCACAGTTTGCATGAGGACTCTTCTGCAGGCAGAGCCCAAAGCCTCCTTCCTGCTTTCCAAATCCTTAAGGTGGAAAGAAGCCCTCCTAGGTTTTTATGGCCAATACAGAGGTGAGCAGTATATAAAGTAACAATAAATAAAAGCACTAAAACCATAGGTGAAGATCTTGTAGCACCCCTTAAAGAGAAATTTTAGGAGTTCCTGTGACATCAACATCCCTGCCACAAAGCCAAAAAAGCCTGTCCAATTATTCTCCCAGAATCATCGCGTAACACATGCTCCTCTTCGGATTCGCTCACCACCACCTTCTAGGAATCAAACCTTCGCATAGGACAGCTAAATATTTACAAAGTGGCCTGAAGCAGCCTGCTCGACACCGAGTGCCAGTAGGATATGCTGCAGACCACGAGCATTAAAAAAAAAAAAAAAATCAATTTCCTTTTACCGCAAAGATGCTTATTTTAAAATAAAATAATAACAATAATTAAACCCCCCCCCCAAGCTCTGGATGGCATTTGATGAGCCTTGAAACTTCCATCACCAGCTCAGCAAGCAGCACCTGCAAACACCGATGGGAGAGGCAGCTCCTGCCCCTCCTCTGCCACCTCCCAAAGCTCTTCCAGAAGTGTTCCAGAATCCCAGCACCATCCCACACCTGGACCATCAGCGGCCAAAGGAGGTGGGGGGGACACAGGGGTGCTAAAGCCCCTTTTGCCCTGGCAGGGGCGCAGCGGGGCGGTGGGAAGGAGGAGGGAAGGGGACGGGAAGGCTCTCAGGGACCCCAGGGCGCCGTGGGAAGGCAGGTGAGCCCCCCGACCCCACGAGGGCCAAGCGCACACCCCAAACCGGCCAAAGGGACAAAGGAAACCCCACGAGTGGGGGGCGGGG
>VWZF01001390.1:37883-64738 GCA_013396755.1 Sclerurus mexicanus
ACGGGTTACGCGCCAAGGGCCTCCCGCGAAACTCGGATTTCCCGCCCTCTTTTCAAACCGAATTTGCATAGCCCCGCCCCCGGGGCGCGCCCCGCCCGCCGCGCCGCCTCATTGGTCCCCGCCGCGCCCCGCGCCGCCCAATGGCGAGCCGCGCCCGCCGCCCTCTCCCTTCCCACTGGCCAGGGCGCGGCCGCGATTTGCATACCGGGCCGTGATTGGCTGCGGGGGCGAGGCCGGGGATTCCCCGCGCGGGAGCCGCGGTCGGGTTCGCGGGAACGGGGACGGGGATATCGCGACAGCGGCGTCGCGACAGCCACGGGGACAGCGACAGCGACATAGGGACGGGGACAGAGGCTTCGCGGCAGCGACATCGCGGCAGCGACGGAGACAGGGACAGCGACATCGCGACAGCGGCGCCGGGCGAGCACCGGGTCCGGCGCGGGCTGACCCCCGGGCTCAGGGAGCGCTTCCCGCTTCCTTCACTCACCTGCACCCACAAGTTCTCCAACCAGCCCGCCCGAGGCAGCTGATCTGGGGGGTTTTCTGCAAAAAGTGAACGCTTAGCAAAATCCTTCCTTTCATTGTGGTCTGTGTCATCCCCGGGAAGCGAACCAGGGGAATTATGTCCACTAGCAGTTTCTGCTTTCCTGTAGCGTCTTCATTTATTAAATGCCCCCCTAGAATCACGGAGTCATTAAGGCTGGAAAAACCTCCAGGATCGTCTGGTCCAGTCTTTGACCAAACACGACCGTGCCCACTAAACTTAACCCCACGTTGCCACTGCCCCCTGAACTTATTGAACACTCCCCCTGTCCAGCACCCTCTAGCTATGCCTAATTTTCCCGTGTTTCCACACACACCTTCCCACAGACACGTCCCCACTAACCCTGGGGAGTCAGGCAGATAAGAATCCTTTTCCTTGGTAAGAAATAAAAAAGGGAAAAAAGAAAATAATCAAGGTTCCCGCAAGATGAACAGAGGAAACATGGGCCATGATGTTACATCATAAGGAAATAAAAGCAATAAAGGAGGAATGCAGCAAAGTGGCAACAGCAAAAATAGAGAGTCCTTAGAGCAGACCTTTAAAGAGAATGAGCAGTGTAAAAGGAGCTGTGTGGATATAGTAGGAATAGCCGGGATCCCAGGAGCAGAGACAAAGCACAGACTGAGGGAGCAAAACAGAGTAACAAGGACTGATGCACGGCACGCTTCAGAATTCACTTCTCTGTGTCGGTTCTTTCATTCTCTAAGTTTCTAGTAGCTCATTACTCTGCCAAGGGCATAAGTCAAGTAGTTGGAATAAAGTAAAGCTAAACTATTAACAGTTAAATCCTGTCTTGTTTCTTTGTGTGTTGTTTTTCATCCTGAAGGAAAAGGATCTGGCTTTATGCATAAGAAAGGTTAAAAGTTTTCAAGGAACAAGCAAAAAACACTGTTACACTCGGAAGGACACTTTGAGTGGCAACAAACTTAGAAAGACATCTATTTCTACATCAGAACAGGAGAGAAATCCTTACCCCGGATTTGCATCTGTAACCAGATGTGAAAAGCTGGTCCCAGAATTGTGCACCAGCTGAAAGGGACAGCCTGGAGACAGGGCCTGTATCATCTGAATGGGAGGGCTGTATGTTCCTGTCCTCTGGAAATGAAGTTTTTCTGTGGCTGTGGGGAAGCTGGTGGATAACCTGCAGATAAAAAGCGTGGGGTTCATCTGAACAGCAGCTTTGCTGTCCATAAACTGAAAGAAAACACTGCGGGAGAAGAGGGGTGTTGCTTTTTCCTTTAAACACAATTCTGCGCCAGGTATTTCAGCTTTCAGTGGGACCTATTAAATGTGCAATTCACTTGCCAGAGTTAATGGAAGGAACATAAAGGAAGCAGCAAGTAAAACATACATAAGAAGTGTACAGAGAGCTAGATAAAGGGAGCTAATTGCAGGCACAAGCACCTCTGTTGGTCTGTAAAAAACAAATTGTTGTCTGCAGGGACATCATCATCCAGGTATCTATTGCAGAGGAAATACCCTGCAGAACTCTAAGGCTTAGGAGATGCTATAATTGAGGCTGATATAGAGCTGGGATTTTTCTTTCCTTGTGAGGCTGGTGCTGTGGTACTATCCTGCTATCCTTGTGAAGACGGTTTTTCTCTGTAGGATGGTAAGTAATTTTACAAACACAATGTCATTTAGGGAGAAGGTTGCATTTGTCCTGAAAATGGAATCAGAGTTGCTTTCTTTGGGATTCTGACTTGATGCAGGTAGTGGAAGCAAAAAGGGACGCTTTGCCTTGATTTTTAAAGGGTTAAATCTGATCTGGAGACTTGGATTCTAACGTGACTTTTCCCATGAAGAGTCTTGACAATGTTAAAATGAAGACTGCAAAAATATTCCTGAGTGAGAAAAGAGCTCGCTAAAAAAGGCATAGACACAGGAATAGGAATAGACAGTAAGACAATGTATAGCCCTGCATATAGAATACTTAGGAGGACAGAAAATATACTGAACAGCTACTTACTCCATGAGACCAGAATTTAGAAGTGAAATCACTGCTATGAGCAGCATGTGTTTCATTTGCTGGGTGTATTTACTTAATAGTTTCTGGGAAAAAAAAACAGGATTATAATCCCTTAATTTTTAAAAGGCATCAACCTTGAAATGCCACTTTGTCATAAAAATTTTTTATAGACAGGCACCTTTTTTTTTTTTACCAATGAGCCATCCCTCCTACTTTCAGTGGATTCAGAGAAAGCAGCTGACCACCTGACTGGAGCAAGGGTGTGCAGTAAAAGAGCATCATTTGGTAGCATCTCCTCATTATACCTGTGTAACATCCATTAAACCTAATTATCCAAAGAACTGTATGTTGGAGAAATGATTTCCTGGTTCACATGAGTTTATTTTTCAGGGTTCATGATTTATTTTTTTTTTAAATGTTGGCAAGGTTATCGCAGCCTATTGATGTTCCAAAAGAATCTCAATTCTTTGCACTGTATTTATGTTTTAAAAGATCCTGTCTACATCCATAAGCTCATTAATGTCCTCCCTTTCTATGCTTCACTACCTACATATGTTGGTAAATATATAGTTTTGATTTGCAGCAAATGCTACGTACGAAAATAAAACAAAAATCATGCATGCATTACAAATTGTGTACACCAGCACGGTTCTGCTTTGGGGAGGGTTTTAGCGAGGGATGTCGAGTCTGACCATCTGCTTGAGGAGAGGGAAGGGCTCTCTGCCCCTATCACGGAGAGACAGAACGTACACTTGACCTCATGCAGGCGAGTTATCACAGGGTGACTTTACGTCTCTGTGTACTGCAGGATTAGGGGATTGGCTGCTTGCTGGACTGTCAGCCCTGCTGCTGCAACTTTCTGCCTTTCCCTTCGGGAGATTACTGCACACCCCACAGTTCTCACCCTCTGGGGACACGGCCCAGAGCAAGGGGTTTCACTACAAGTGAGAAGAGACATGGGTTCTATTCCCCCACATGGGTTCTATTCCCCCTGTCCAGTTCGGATCCCTTTTGTCAGTTCAGTCCAATCTACACAAAGAGTTGATGCCCACACTGGGCTCGTGTCATCACGCAGTAATCAATTGAAACCTTGTTCCTCTTGATCAAGTGCTATTTAAAACACAAAGCAATCCAATGTAAAGCTGCTCTCCAGCCATCTAACCCTCTTAAGTCTGCTCCTCAGACCTTCAATCACTAAGTTCTTTCAGCCTTTGTATAACTGAACCCCTCGCCTCCCAAAAGACCAAACAATCCCCTTGCAATAATCAAGTCTAAACAACTTTGTGAAGAGACTCTGCACCCAGAGGGGATGGCTCCACCTCAGCTCCTGGCCTTTGGAATGCACAGATACCTGTGGGACAGCCACCCATGCAGGCACCAAACCTCCCGTGCTCTGAACTTCCGGAGAAGAACTGCTTTCGTAAGGTTTTTAAGATCGTATTGATACTATATGTTTTGTTCTCTTTCTTTTTTGTTTTGTTTAAAGAACAAATTATTTAGGGACTTTCTGGGTGGCATTCGAGGCATTCCAGTAGGAATCTGTTTCAATTTCAAACTTCATGAGTTTTCTCCAGTTTTCCTCACGGGACCAAGGGCTGCAATCCATGTTTCTAGATCTGTCACTTGAAACCATTTGCTGAGGAGTTGCTCAGACAGTGGTTGGTCTGGGTGGCGGTGGAACAGCTCCATTTGAGGGTGCCCACAGCCTGGCACTTCCCCAGGGCACAGATACACATTCAAACGCATTTTCCAAAGTAAGCAGAAGACAGATTTGAACCCAGGCCTCTGATACCCTTTGTTGCGGGCAAACAATTAGAGAAAACTACAACTTCTGCTGAGTAACTTGATATGAAGACCTGGAGCAAGGACCCCTCTGAAGCTTTCTGCTCCTTTTGCTGGGTTGTTGTTTTCCTTTTTTGAGGGTATAAGGCCAGTTCTTAACTTTGGGTTCCTGTTTCTCTCCATGCCCTGGATAGGGAGAGCTTGGGTGTTTGACTGAGAGCCGTGGGTTGCCCTGGGAGGCGCAGGAGCGTTGGCACACGGCAGGAGCGTGGGCCAGGGAGGAGCTGAGCCTGGTGGCAGAGGGTGAGGAATAGCACTGATGGCCCAGGGACTGTGAGGCTCCTTTCTGCCCTGAGTCAGGGCCTTCAAGGCAGGCACCACAATGCTCAGCTTATATCCCCTTCATCAATCCAGCTCAAAATTACCTCCTATTAGAGGAAACAGGAGCAGAACTGCTTTACCAGGGCGCTGTCTCTTCTGCAGCAGGAAGACTTTCTGTATACACAAGGTCTCCTTTATCCTTCTTTAGCTAGCAGGCTTATTGTAGGAAAGTTATACTAATGGAATGTCTTAATTCAATCCAGGTTTGTTAGGGCTCTTTTCTACATTCATCCAGATCAGATAAATCACATGCTGTACTTACTTTTTTGAATGGTTGCCTAAAACGTCTAGGCACTGAGGCTGTTTCTCATGATGTGCTGACTTTTGAAACTGAGTCTTTATTTACAGGCTTTGGCAAAATGTTTAGATTTATTATTTATTAACCAGAAAACCAACAGCCCTTCCTTTTAGAAAGGTACAGAGTTGCACAAAGTATACTGTGCTATCAAAATGACAAGTTTTGTTCTGGATTTTTTCATCATTTCTGTTATCTATGGTTTGATAGATACAGCACTTACCATTTTTAGAGAAGGAAATCCTGTCCTTTCTTCTCTTTTACTTTCAAACTTCCCTAACACTTCAGGAATCCTTTTTGCATCAAGAGTTTTGGTGAAGTTCACTTTGAGATCACAGATTTTTCCATGCCTTTATTTGCTGTGCTATTAATTTTTTTTCCCTGCAGTAAGTCCACTCTTCACGTCACAATGGGTTTCTGTAAGTCCAGTTCTACTCATCCTTATCTTCCTCCTTAGTATGCCTAGATATAACATCAGTTAGCATTTTTCTTTGCTTTGAATTGATTTGCCAATATAGCTTTTGCAGGAATATGGCCTTACTTCTCCAATACCTGGCAGCTTGTCCAAAATCTCATCCTTCATCATCACGAGACGTGCGCTTTGGAGGCACCAGAAGTATTTACAACAAAGAGCAATACTTTCAAAATTATGATGGAATATTATTTCAGCACATAAGAGCTTCGGAAGCTGATTCTATTTAGACTACAGTGGAAACCAAGTTAGCAAGAGCCCAAGGTCTCCACAGGTGTCAGAACTCTTGCTGTGGAACTGCCTTCTGCCCTCGCTATCAGAAGCTGGGTGCTAACATGCCACAGTGCCTATGAGGACTTTGGAAATTCCTGTTGTTCTGACTTCTGGCCTCTTGTTTTGTCCAGAGCTGCTCAGACGAGGTACCTTTTGGAGTCACGTAAACATGGGGGACCGACAGCAATCCAGCATTGCTCCAACACCCCTTGTAGCTGACCCAGGCATGAGCACTGACCCCAAGAGCCTCTGAGCTCTGTCTGGAGTTACATGCACAGCATGGGCAGGCAGGAGGTCTCACTGCCACCAGCAGAAGCAGTCCTGCCTTTCACTTATCAATTGTTCCTGTGCTACCCCTCCCTTTGCCTGTGTCTGGGGAACTGATCTGAATTAGAGCCAGCTACTGTTTGGGCTGGGTTACTCTTAATTTGTATGGGTTTCACCCCAGTGCTGAAGAGAACTTCTGTGCCAGCACGGGGATGGAAACAACGTGAAGGCAGGGATGATCCAGATCCTGGAAAAAGGGGAACTGAGATGCCACCAGCTTAGAGAGTTCATGAAACTCCAGACTTTCTCTCAACTGTGCTTTGCAGGAGTTCAGTTAACGAGGCCAGTGGAATCTTTGCTGGTTTGCCATGTCGTTCCTCATCCATCTCTGCACCACAGGTGACCCACACAGCTCTGCCAAGAGCAGCCTCAGCCCCGCAGCTCCCGCTGCACCTGCACCACCCGCAGGTGTCCCCCGTGCCACGGCTGGACAAACTGCGTGACAATGCCCATCCCCAGCGGCAGCCTGGGCTGTCTGCAGGAGGGATCTCACCAAGGCTGGCGCTTTCCCCTCTTGCTGTGGCCCCTGGCTGGGTTTGACCAGCCGGAGGGCAGCTGCAGATGCGTGTTTCCACAGAGCTGGCAGTAAAAGCACACACAGTAGAGACGAGCTTGCATTATCCCTCTCTCCAGGACCCCTCTGCATGAGGTGCGTGTAGGGGTGATACCACCCGTCCCCACACTTGAGGGGACAACCAGCAGCAGATGCAGCTTGGAGAAACAGCTGTTGAGTGGTCTCTTACTCTCAGTTTTAATGCACACCTATCCTTGGCAAGGCCCTGTCTGGCCACTTATTATTTCCTTGGGCTGGTTTTTCTCAGAACCTCCTCCCACCAAACCATGCCATTTCCTGCCACCACTTCATCGCAGCTGGCTTTGATTTATGTCACCGGTGTTTGTCTTTTTAAAATAAAAATAATCTCCTTAAAACCAACTACCATTGGACTCCATGGGCACCATTGCATGAGAACAAACCACAAATATTAGCATGGTTGGATGACGAGGTTGTGAGTTGTAGTCGTGAGATAGGAGAGACTCCAAAAACTATCACAGAGGTGGGCAAACCTTTCTCCCTTTCTCTGGAGAAGTTCCCTGTGCACCAACGGGGAGATTCAAAGAGATTCAAGTCCATGAAAATCCTCATTAGCCAGACATCAATATTCTGAGACAAAAGAGAGTAGCTGTTGGAAGGAGCATTTAGTTGCAAAGCATATTATTATTTATCAGGGTTTACAGAAGGGAAATGCTTCTCTGATTCTAGATCTTTTTTTTTATTTTTAATTTTTTTGTAAAGTATCTTTTTCTGTTCTAATCAGAACAAGGATGATTTGTTCTCAGATTTAAACTCTAAACTTAGCAGAACAGAAGATAGAGGCTTGCGCTCTGTTTTGCATAAACAATTTATTATTTCAATTTCAGAAAATTGTATGATGCAGGTTGAGTTAGCGATGCTGAGGCATATGTGCATCCCTGTTTTGGGGCTCAGTTCACTTTTATGTCTGACACATCTGGGAAGACCTTGTCCTTCTGAGAAAGAGACAGCAGCAAATCAGCTGGGAAAGAAGCAGATTTCTTCAGATCTCACATTCATCTGATTTGCAACGTGCCATTTCTAAGCTTGTCAGAGAGATGGAAAACCTTAGGAGCTTGGAAACTTGAGACACCGTGGGGAAATATGCAGTCTCTCAGAGACACAAGAAATCCCACGTTTGAGGTAAAGGGCAGCAAAGACAACAGGATAATTACAAATTCCCGATTTATGCAATGGGGCAGCACTACTGAAATACACAAAAAAGCCTGAGAAGCATTTTAAAACGCGCTGTCTTCACGTTGTTCACTTGATCTAAGGACTGCCAGAAGCCTCTGAAATGGTGCCACGGTGCAGAACGAAGAGCCAAGCATCGTGTGCATGTACTTTACAGGTTCACGTGCTGGTGACAGAAGACACTGGTCTTAGTTTCACAGAGAGCTGTAGAAGCAGAAAAGGCACCAAGACACGTGGTGGTTGTGCAGGTCAGTCTCCTCCTTGAAGCTGAACTATTGCTTGCCTGTATCAAGCCAGATGGGACCTTGAAACAGAAGTGTTGTGACAGACAGGAAGAACAATCCCCTGATTATTAACTCCCCAATAACAAATTGCAGATTTTTGTCATGACTTCACCCAAACACACTTACTCAGTTCTCTGACAGCTCCTGGTTCCCTTCCAATTTATACAGGCCCACTCGCCTGCAAAAATACCTCCATGCAAAATCACAGCAAACAAACACACAAAAAGACATATATCCAAGTTTTCTCAGCTGTTTCTCAGAAACCTTTTCCCCCTACGACCACTTGACTATCATTTTAAATTATGGTGCAGTTAGGGTGGCAAGGATTGCCACTGAGAAAATTCTTACAAACTTAATAACCAAGTGCTAACTAAGCTCTTTTAACAGCTAGGTTTCCTTGGTGGTGCCTATTTAGGCTGATCATAATTTAAGGTTAAACAAAATGGGCTCTGCTAGCACAAGTGTGAGGTCAGTGAGTAATTCTGTGAGCAATGGTTTCACAGGAATGACAGCAGAGAATGATAACAAAGCCAATGCTGAGCAATACAACTTGCCTTTGAGGCTCTTGGTCTAAACCAGGGCTGTCTGTTTAAAGGGCATCTTCTTGTGCTCATCAAAATTACAACTACTTAAAACTGCATCTGCTCGCTCACAGGTGTCCCATGGCAGCCTCTAACAATGTCAAAACCAAGTTACCCTTCACACCAAGTTAACTGGTCACAACTGATTCACATACACACAGTAGGGGGTTAAATTGGGGTGTAAATAAAAGCACTAGCAGAAGCTTTTCTTCTCCTTCCCCAGGAGGCTGGATGTGGTCCCAAAGAAGGTAAGATGAGGTGTGTGGGTGGGTTAATTCAGTGTTCTCTACTCATAAACTGTTCCATTGTGTAATAATTTCCCCTGGTTTTGTCTAACTCACAGTTTTGCTGAGGAAGAGTTTAATTTTTGTCTGCTGCAGAGCCATGTGTGTTGCATCTTAAGCCTGAGTTTAAGAAATGGTTTACTTTGTGCCTTTTTCTGTAAGAAACAGAGAAACCTAGATGCAAAAATCTTGAATGAGGTTACCTGTCCAGAGACTTGTGTGTTACTAAGAAGTTAAAGTGTTTAGGGAACACTTCTGAACCTAAATTTTTGGGGGTTTGTTTGGTGCTTTTTTGTTGGTTTGGTTTGGGTGGGTTTGTTTGTTTGTTTTACTTTTAAAGAATGAGAATAGTTGCTGGCGTGTTTTCTGGGGCTAGTATTACCACAAACTAGTTTTGGGCATAGTTCAGGAACTGTTGCAGGTCTAGGACCATTCCTGGTGTTCATTTGAATGTGGCCGTACTGTTTTGAAGGATATTATGTAGTCTCAGTTTTGACTGGTGTCTCCTACTGGTGCATTCCATGAATGTTTTATTAGACAACTACACTGCAGTTCCTGGAAAGAAATTTAAACTTGTTTTTAATATGAAAAGAAATTGAACTTCCCCACTTGTTTGAGAATTTATTCCTGTCAATACTTTGAGCTTACTGTCTGTTGTGAAGTACGTGACTCCAGTTTCCAGTCACTGATTGTTATTTTAATTTTCTTCTCGGTACTTCTTTCTTCAGAGGGTACTTATGCACTGTAATCAAACCTGAATTTTAAACAGATTGTGTTTGTCAGGTCTCTGTTCATAAGGCAAGAATTTCTGTCTAATATCTACGGTAAACATGGGGAATATCTACTAATATCTAATATTTACTGTAAACGTGGAGAGCAGAGCCCTCCACAAAGCTCAGAGTTCTCAAGTTTCCTTAAGCCAAAGACATATACACAGTTTATAGGGTCAAAATAAGCAATGAGCACAGCTTTTGAAAAATGGCTAATGCATTTCTATTTGTTATTAGCCCAGCTGGTCAATTCTTTGCTACTCAGCATGGCCACTGACCATCCAGAGGTTTCTCCTGTTACGCTCCTGACCATGCCTAGTGTATGGTGTTGAGTGCTAACTATTTACAAGAGGCTTTCCTCTTCACACTTCAGCTGTTAAATAGGCTCTTGAAATATGTCCTTGGAGTACTAAGTATTTTCAAGACTGTTTCTAGCTTTCCCTGTTCCCAGCCTTGACCTCTGAGATGAACTTCAGGTGCTAAAAGGGGTTCAGTTTTACTTCTTGTCAGTGAATGAGTGAGGCTATCTTGTAAGCTGCAGAAGTTTGCGTTGTATAAAATGCAAGCAAAAGATTAGGTCGTGTTTTACCATACTGTACAGCACAGGCTAGTTTTAATCTTCCAAAAGTCTAAGGTAAAATGCTGGGATGCTGTTACCAAAGTGCCCTGCCTCTCCTATGACCAGGAAAATATTACAGGAGGGAAAATGTGCAATGTTGTGGTTTGCTAATACGATGAGCAGAAGCAGCCTTGCTTTACCTTCCTTCCCCCGGAGTCAAATCTACAGTGGGGACACATTGAAAGGCTGGCAAATCCAATGGAAATAGGGAGCAGGGATTGCTCAGGGTTAATATACTTTCAGTAGTCCTAATTCTCTGTTATGCTCTATAGTTTTCTTGCTGTCACAGGAGTCAGGGTGCCTCGTGGGGACAGTCAGGCCAGGACAGCACAGCCACTGAATAAGCTCCTCTGTGGTGGCTGAAGGGAGGGCTTTGCGTGGGAATTTGGGACTGCAGTCCTGAGTGTTGCCGTGTTTCAGATGCTGTCCCATTGCCTCTCCGTTTCAGCCTGGGTGTGGAGGAGATGCTTCCTGTTGGTAGGCACAGTGGGGCAGCAGAGCTGAAGCCACCCTTTGTCTTTTCCAAGAGCCAGTGGCTGCATCCCTCTGCTTACAGGGTAGATGCGAACTGCTGAACTCCGTGGTTAGAATTTCAGCCAAAATTCTTACATTGCTTCAGTGCAGGAGGTCAGGAAACTCTCTTAAAAATTTCAGGCTAGACCCCCAAAATCAGTAGTGCCATTTGAAAAACCCACGTAACTAGAATATGTCGCCTAGCAGTCTTCTTGTCCAGACCAGCACCTTCTGTTAACACCAGGTACTGCCCAGGTGAAAACATGATACTGGCAAAAGGTATTTTTAATTTGTAGGTTGGCATTCTTAATTTGGAATTTCTTTTTTAACAAGAGCTAGTAACAGAGTTGGTTTCTGATTTAAAGATAATCAGGTTTGTGGTTACAAATATTACAAAGTTAATGACTTCTATTTTACCTGTTCATGACAAGAGAATCAGCCCTTTCTCTACAAGAAGTATTCAGTTTTCACTTCTGTCTGCCTCTCAGGGCAATTATCCATTAAAATAACATTTATAGGAATATAACTATTTTCTATTCCCAGCAATGTTAAAAGCTAGAGAATCTGCCTTTCTTAAAATTAGGCTCTAGCCTGAAAAAGAAATAATTGCTACAAAAAGCTTGTTTTACCTCATCAGATGGATCTTTAACCCCTGAATTTTCTGAGATAAGCACCAATACCATGAGCTTTTGGAGAGTTCTGGTGTTTGTGATGCCTTGGCCACTTTTGCAGCACAAGCTCAGGTAAAGGCTGTTTGTAGTGACACTCAACAGCTTCTCACCAATGCAAATATTTCGAAAATGTACAAAGCAAACTGAGAAACTAAGCAAAACTTCACTTCAAAGGTAAGGGGAGCATCTTACAGCTGTAATTTTTGGTGCTTAAGCTTTACGTATAGTACAAATTCTCCAAATGAAGTCCAAAGCTGATTCAGTGGAAAGAGCTGAAGTAGGAAGACAAAAGGAAAGCTGAATCCTTCTGAAATGGAGCTTGTTCAGACTTTGTGACCATCAAGGTCACTTCTGGCCTTATACCAGTGAATCTCTACCAGCAATGTGTGAGAGAAGCTTTCAGTTACATTAGCCATTTCCATTGCTTCTTTCAAGCTGGACTTTAAATCCCCCAAATTATTTAACAGAATCATCACTTGAACAAGACAACAGCTGCTGAAAATCAGTAACATTGGACTTAATCTAGCAGATTGCATCACTGCCAAACAATCCATTTCTTAGCTGAGCCTGTAAAACATGCAGTGAGAAACATTCAGCAAAGACAAGCTCATGATGTTTGTGCCAGCCTGGGCAAAGGACTTGTTGCTAATGGTAAGGGAGCTGATTTTTGGAAGAGGAGCTGAATAGTAGGACTGAGGCAGGCAGGGGAATAGTCAAACACCTTTTCAATAGGTGCAATCCTGTTATCCATGTAACATCAAGCTCCTCAGGGCACAGCATCTCTGTGTACAGTTCTGCTGCACTTGGGGGCCCAGTTTTCTCTGCATCATCTTAGTCTGGTAGGAGATGCATGCTGTGCTATGAGATTGGTCTAGTTCTCCAGCAAACGCTTACCTGGATACCCAGCTTTATAGTAGGGCAGATGATTATATTTTAATTTTTGGTGCTGCTAAGGAACCTGGAATTTGTTCCCATATGGTCACTTAATACTGTAAGGGAAGGTGCTGTCTCTGAGCAATTGCTGAAGTAGACAAGGGTCAAATTCATCTAAATTGTTTTCCTTAACCAGGTCTTAGGACGGCCAGAAGATGTGCCAACATCCATAGTAAGTTTACAAAATATCTGCTGTCAGATAAGATTGACAGGAGACTTTGAAGATGGTCTGTTTCTCTTCCTTACAGTATCCACAATCCTCCTTTGGTGCTCCTGCCTTTAAAACCACCATCATCAATGCTTTCCTGATCGGTCAGCGGGGGTCCTGCCTTTGCCAGGGGTGAAAACACCCCTAAGGGTCTTGTTGGTAACTGGGTCATGTTGTTTTCTGGTGGGACTTCACTGGGTGTTGAATCCAGTCCTTTACCCCGCGCATATAAATACTGCACACATAAGAATAATCACAGCAGCAATATGTTCACTGCGTTTGTTATCGCTGTGCCAAGCAGCTGCATTCGTGGAGGAAGACCCTGCTTTGCTGGATGTTACACAAGCCCGGAATAAAGCAGGCGGCTCCAGCTGAAGGGGCTAATGATCTAAGTAGGAGGCAGGATTCAAAGCTGGATGTAGACCAGCTGGCATAGAAGGCCGAGGAAACAATAAGACAGCACTAATCAGTGAATGTGCTGTGATCTCAGCATAACAACCCTCTGTTGACAAGCTTTCAGGGGAAAAGCATTCCCCCCTCCCCCTTGAAACAATAAGGGGGGGAAAGAAGTTTGAAGAAGTAATTAAAAAGAGGATAGTATATTAATCTTGCATGGTTATTGGGGTCGACTCCTAATTGTAAAATGGCAAGTTCGGAAGAAAACCCAAGAGTGCTCACTTGAAAATCTAACATAAGGGCTAACTCCTGTCTTAGGGTGGATGAATAGACAATGGGAACCTAGAAAAGGAAGAATGACACAAGACAGGGCAAAACAGAACAGGCAAAAATAAGAGTGGCATGTTCAAAGAGTTGAATTTGGGAAATACTTTGCAGTGGCACTCTGATAGGACAAGTGAAAATTTGCTAAAGCTGCAGGAGAAAAGTTTCAGTAATCACAAGAGACAGTGAGAGGGTGGATGAGATTTTAGCTGAGCATGTGTTAACCACATCTCTACTCAGAGTAATGAAGGACCAATTTAAAGTAGAAAAAGACAATTCCTATGAAAAATATATTAGAAAATATTTACAATCTGGAATCTCTTGTAGTCACATAATTAATATATTGGTCTTAAGTAACACTCCTCAGCTTCAAACCATAGTTATCCCCAATTTGATTGCTGCAATGTAGTTGAATCTTGTCCATGAGACTTTTAACTACAGTTGAGGGGGCTTTTTTCCTTGCACCAGTTGCATTTTTCTTTATATAAAACTGTAGTATTACACCTACAGCTTTAAAAGCACTATAATAATTTTCTGTTAACTCTAAGTCCTAACTAGTTTCAATATCTTTTTTTTGTACCCACCTATTATATTTACTGCAAGAATGATTTCTGGGGAAATAATTATATAAGGACTCGGAACTATTTATCTAAGTTTCCGGGAAAGTTGCTTTTCTCTGTGCTGTACAGTTACCCCTCTAGATGGTAGCAGAGAACAAACTCTAAGGGAGTTGCACTGTGAAGACGGGGATGCTGCTGGTCAATTACAATTTAAAGAGGCTGAAAAGTCACACTATATTAAATTATCCTCGTGTTCTGTTTTCATTTAACAGAGGTAAGAAGAGTTATACAGGATACACTGATGGTTCCTAGTGAACCTGGAATTTTGAAGGAATGTTATTAGCAAAAATATTAATGTATGATGCTTTGTATTTACACAACTGTTATACAAACCCTTTCTTAAGAATACAAACATCATTATTTTAACACTCCGAGACTCTTCTGGGTTTTTTATAAAAACACTCTCGATTTCCTGAAATGTAATTGATTTGAAATCCTCATGTGTATGATATCGTCTGGATCCTGGGGAAGAGCTGGCAGGGAGGGGTTGAGAGGGAGGGAATCTTCACCATGGTTTTGGGGGTAGATGGGAAGTTCTGCATCAGAGAGGAGTTGTCCATCGTCCAGAGCACAGCCCAGGTAACTGGCTGTAGCACAAGTGCACCTGGCTGGTGCTTTTTTTTGGAAGCCTGGAATGTAGCAGGACCCTTTTCCTGGAAATCACTGGTGTTGAGGCTGTAACTTGGGTGTTCAGGAAGGAAACTTAGCCTCGTATAAGTTTTGTGTATTTTATTTTGGAGTATTGAGAAAGAAAATGACTTAAAATACTCTTCTACAGAGAAAGTTTGGGTTTAGGAGCTTGTCTTCCCCTGTTGCACATGCATGTCAGTGCTGCTACAAAAGCTGAGGGCCAGTAAATGGAAGTGAGTGTCCAGGCAAACTACTACTAAGAGAGACTTGTGTAAGACAGTGGCCTATACTTTGAAATTGTTGACAATAATCAGAGTTCTCAGTACAAATAATATGCATAAAACTTGTGCCTTTGAAGAGCTATCAACCTTAATCACAGAACTACATGTTGTTAATATATGGAAATGTGAATTGTTTTATAGGGAATTAGTTTCCTTCTGGTTTAGTCCAAAATAAGAGGTTTTTGAAACCTTTTTAGGATTGAAGAGTAGAAGCTCTCAACTCAAATGCAACAAAAATGTGCATTTTTAATTAAGTTTGGGTCCCTCTGAGGACAAGGGAAAAGCAGAATGGAAGTAGGGATTCCTTTATAAAATTGCAAATATTAGAGCACAGATGGAGGTGGCCACAAGAAAAATAAGAACATTTAAGGGCATTCCTAGTAACCACAGAGGCTGCTGGAAGTCTGCCTAATGTTTCAAAACACCCCTTGTTTACATCAGATGTTCCCTGCACTGTAGTTAACACTGAAGACTTTTCAATGTTTTGCTATCACGTGTTGTAGTAAATACTTGTAATTTCTCCAATTTTCCGAATCTTCCCCACTCCCTTATGGCCCCTGTAGCTCCCAGTCAGTTTTAAGCTGCTATTTCCCTTTGACTTCAGGGCTTCAAGAATTCTGAGCTTGGTTCAGCAAAGCACCCAAGTGTACACATAGCATAAGAAATGTCACCCTTTTTGAGGTTATTACGAGATTTAGCTATGTTGTATAATTATAGCAAATTTCAGCTACCACCAGTAATAGTTTCCCCATCGGTAATGATATAAGAAGTTTAAATTATTGATATGGGCATGATTTGTGTGTGAGCACGCAGCAAATGCCTTCAGGGACAGTGTTCACACATCTATAAGTTAATGCACATAAATATGCAGGTGCACACTGACCCACAGGTAGCAGGCAGCTTCACTGCCTACTGCCGTGTCCACAGCACTTCTTGGGGTTAAATCTTAGTTTGGAGGACGTCAGCCACCCAAACCGGAACATCTGTTAGTGCATCTCATTCAGTCGTTCTGATTGTAACTGCTGAAAAAATACACCCTTTCTCGAGGTACTTCATTTAGTCCTTACATTTATTATCTAATGGTTGTTTTAATGTCCCTTCAGGGTAATCAACTGAAATACTTGGGGAACAACAATTCCCCTGTATTTTTAGGTAATCAGAATACTCACACTCTTTTATTCTTCTGCACACAGGTTTCTTTCCGTTTACTTTAGATGAGACTGAGGGGGGATGATATTTTCCATGTTTTCACTCTGTTTCCATAAACTAGCTGTACTTTGGCTCTGATGTGTCAAGGTACCGAAGCATTAGATAAACTTTAATGACAACTGCAGTCCTGTGGGATTTAAGGATATGCTTTAATGCTTTGCTGAAATCAGGCATTTCTGCAGGGAGACAAGTTTCTCAAGAATTGCCAGTGAACAGGTAAAACTCAGTTACTTGCTGAGTATGGCCTGAACAGTCCACACATATCAATAATCCAGTCCTAAATTGATTGGTGACATAAAAACCCAGGGCAAGTTTAACTGTGCTGTTAGTCTTAGGTTTACAACTGTGCAACACTGTTTTTTCTTTCACAGCTGCAATATGAAAGCTACAAAATCTTTTTGGGTGTTTTCAAAGTTTTAGTTATGGGAGAATCCTATCAGCTGCAAAATCACCATGTTTGTAAAGTCGGTCACTCAAAGAAAGATTTAACATCAAACAGGCCTTGATAAGAAAGAAAACACAGGAAGATCTGTGTGGTAGTTCTCTTTATTAGCAAATAATTTAAAAAAATTAAAACCAAAATGCAAAAATGAGTATTAAAAAGCCCACAGAAGTGTTACACATAAGCTTAATAAAATATCATTATATAAGCTTAACAAAATAATGTATTCCTCAAGTAAAACTGAGCTAAGCCATTACACACAGCAGACCCAGGCAGAAAAACTATTACCAAGACCACCTTTATATTTTAATTTCTAGTTTAACTTCAGAATTATTTGTTAGGCATAAACTAGTTTCTCTAAATAAAAGAATGTGATACAAAATTCATATTGCCAGTGCTGTAAAGTGAATTATAAAATGGTTATATCTCTTTTCCAGAAAGTCTGATTTGCTCTTCTGAAGAAATATATCCTGTCTTACAAGAAAACAGAGGGGAAAACATTTTAAAAGCTGAATAACACTCATAGGGATTTCATGTTCCCATAAAAGAAAATGATAATATTGGTCTGTACCAGAATTCAGTTTTAGCTTTTAAATTACTCTTATTGACATCTTTAAGTCTTTTAAGCATAGAAGACACACAAGAAACTATGATAGAATGGGGAAACTACAGCCATTGCAGAGCAGTTATACATCACAAATGTATTAGAGTTCTCCAAACACTAAATGTGATTCAAGAAAGTACATTTGTATTTCCAGTGTAAGGTTTTGCACCCAAAGAAATACAATAATCACGGGAAATACTCCCTCCTGGATTAATAGCTGTTTAAAGAGAAATAGATACAGGATGAGAAAAAATGTTGGATTGAAAATGAATACAAGGGAATTTGTCCTGTTGAACATGTTAAGTTTTTGGAAAGGGATTTAAGAAGACTAAGTCAGCAAGGATATGAAATAATCAGAACTTCATTACAGAGTTGCAACAGATTTCACAATGCTGCATGTGGCGCAATTTAAAGACAGTTAACATTTAATATTGATAAATGTAAGCAGGAAAAAGAAATTCTTGATTGTACATACACATTAGGCTGTAAATTACCTACTAGGTCTGAGAAAATAGGCTTTGAAGTCACTGGGGATGATGTTAGGAGTTCTTGGTAAAGGAATGCAGAACAACATGTTACCACAAAACTAGTCTCTTCCTTTCAAAAAACAGACACAGAAAGGGGTGAAAAGGAGGAACAAAGATACCAATAACTTCATATACTGAGAGATTAACTAGGCTCCTCAGTGAGGACGAGAGGCAACTCCAGGGTGTATGGAGTTATGAATAGCTTGGGGGAGGTGATTAAGCAATGATTACTCACTTATTTCTCATAGCGCAAGAACTCAATGAAATTACAAGGCAGCTGCTTTAAAACAAACTAAAGGAAGTACTTTTTCATACAGCACATAATTAAACAGCAGAACCCGTGGGATACTGTGGAGGTCAAAAATATAAGTTAATTACAAAAATATTAGAAATGTAAGATAGGCCTATGAGTGACTATTAAACATGATATTCCAGATGAAATTTCCATCTTGGAAGTCCTGATAGCTAGAAGCTGGTAAAGTACAAAGCAAAAGGATTGCACTCTTTCTCTGTATCTGTAGCCAGCTTCACCCTAGTTCCCTTCACCAGGCTTCTTGTGCTAACCCACTTCAGAGCTGTCATCTTCCCCCTTCTCATGCTCTTGTGCCTGGCTTTCTCCAGCTGCCTTTTACTCCTTCCAGCTGTTTTCCAGAGCAGCTGTTTTCACCACCACACAAAGCCCAGCTGGCCGAGGACTGAATAGAGAGAGACAGCCAAGCTCTTCTCAGTTCCTGTGCCTGGAGCTGTGTGACATCCCAGTGGCAGAAATAGATGGAGTCCAGTCACATGGAGGAACTGTGAAGGGCGGAAGAATGCTCGTGGTCTCCAGAAATGTTGTATGGTGACTCCCTGAGTCTCCACATGGGTTACGTGTGGCTTTTCCCCCACAACTCTGGCAGTTGATGACTCTCGGGTAGTTTCACAATGACAATGAAAGGCATTTCCTTGATTTTAGAAAAACTGTTGTCTAAACTTGAAGTCCTCATCCCAGAGGTAATAGATATCCGCAGTGAAAAAAGCTTTGAGAATATCTGTAGTGTGTGTGTGTAATAAATCACTTTTATTGTGTTCCCCAAACCAGGTGAATGTTTTTAGCCAGAGCTTGACAAGCAGCTCTCTTGAGGTGGACGCAGCCTGTGGAAGGTTCCATCTAGATAGTTTCAGGCTGGCAAATTTTAAACAACTGGGAAGAGCGACTTTTAATGGAAAAAGTTGAGAATTCTTATGCGTGGCTCTCCCGTTCTTCCAAACTGCTTACTTTTCCTGCTTAAGGTAGTGTGTGTATCTATGTATGTATATATTTTCACATACATTTGAACTGGCACTACTAAAATGATACTATTAAGAGAATGTTGTCTCTGTAAATCTCCTTCCCTATAGAACAGTTTTTCCTGGGGTTTTCGAGCACAGCACTCCCTTGTACAGTGGAAGCAGGGCACTTCGAGCATGGCATGATACCACTTTAAGGCACTACTACAGTTTCAGCTACCACGGTTGGCAATTACTTGAAGAGAAAATGACAGGGCCCATTGAAGAGCCTGTAACTGAGCCTGCAAGGACCCTTTGGGGTATTTCAGGTCCTGAGCACGCCAGCAGTGTCAGCTGAACAGAGAAAGCTCTGCAGCGCTGGCCGAGCTCTCCTTGCAACACAATACCCCATTGTCCGGGGCAAGCGTAAGAACACTCCTCCTGCAGGTAAGATGGTCTTGGCAGAAGCCCCTTTTTAATGGCCATATTTCACTTACAAGATAAACGTATCACTTGAAAGGTCACTACTCCTTTTCCCCTTTGTGGAGGAGAAGTCGCTATTTCCCCAAATCACATGAATCTTAGTCTCCAGCAAATGTGACCTGCTGTCCGGCTGCTTGGTGGTTCACTAAAAACATTAGTGCTTCTAAGAGCGATGACTAGGCAAGGGGGAAAGCACCTGTGTTAAATAAATAATAATAAATCTTTAAAAAGGCAAAAAAAAAAAANCGCTCAGCGCGCTGCTCGGCATCCCGCTGGACCAGGTGAGCGTGCGAGCGCGGCCGCGGCACCCCGCGCATCCCGAGCATCCCGCGGCCGCACCCGGCGCGGCTGTGGCTGTCGCTCCGCGGCTGTGCCCCGGGGGCAGGAGCGGGTCTGGGCGGGCGGGTCGAGCTGCTGTCACCGCGGAAAGCCCTTCGCTTCTGCCGGCGATGCCCGGCGCTTCCCCTGCGCTCGCAGGAATCCGCCGCCGGGTGCTGCTGGATGCTGCTGGATGCTGAGTGCGGCGCTCGGGAATGCTCCGGGGGCTCGGGGACTGGCCCGCTCCTGGGGACCCGTGGGGTGCCCCGTAAGGAAGGAAATCTGGCGTTCAGGCGCTGCCTTTGTGGCTGCAGGACTGTAGAAGGCGGGCTCAGAAGTCGCTTCCAGCCTGGTCCGAGTGCCCGATGGAATTGCAGAACGTGTGTGTGGAGATAGGCAAAACACACACACACAAGTGGTTGTACGGGTGAGCAAGTTTGCGCTAAATCCTTAACAGCACAACGGGGTTTTGGCTGTGGTGGTGTTTTCTAATCGTTTATAATCTCCTGGTTGAACTGACCCCTAGCAGGCAGAAAAGGTTGCTCTCCCCAGCGACGTCTCTTTTTGTCCCAAGCCTGTGTGCACCTGCTGCCTTCCTGCATTGTTTCACTGATGAGGAAGTGAGGTCTGAAAGTTTGTGATAACCAGAACAAGCCTCCACCAAACTGCTTGGAGGTTAAGCTGTGCTCTAAGGAACCGGGGCAGCAGAGGTGTGCTTGGTAAAAACAAACAGAAGATTGAAGTTTATTTGCTTTCTTCTGTTTGCAGAGTGACTGGTGCTAGGTGTCATTTTTTACTACTGTTTGTTTTTCGAGTTGAGTAAGGAATATGTCATTTTACAGATTAAACCCCTTCATCTCACCACACCAGTTTTCCTTTTTTTTTTGACAGGAAACAGGTTTTGATGCAAGAAAAGAGATCTGTTGCTCAATGTAAAACAGTCAAACAATAAAGACCTATAATTATCTGTAAGCTGTTAATTTAAGAGAAGGCACATGAATAGTGATAGCTTCTTTTCTGAGGTATTCCGTGCCGTGATTGATGAATATGGGAACACCAAAGGAACCAGGAATAGCAAACGTTTGCTGTTCCAGCTTGTTTGTGGTGCCACAGCATACATAGAATGTTAGGATGACTCAGTTACCAAACAATGAAGCCTTGACAGACTGCAGTTTTTCTTTCTAGGCTTTCAGAAACTTGCCCTTCCATTCAGCCAAAGTGATATAAAGAGTGGAGAAAATTCTCCTTATGGTCATCCCCGTCTGAGGATGCTTCTGTGTTTGTCCCAGGGCCTTGTCTCATGGGTGCTGCTGGGGGGTCCTTCTGTCTCTGGTGATTTGCACCTTGAGCCCACAGCAGTAAGCGGGGGGCTCTGGGGTCGGCAGCGTGGCTGGGCTGGGCGAGGTGTGGGTGCCAACCCTGTCGGCTCCAGCAGCACGGAGCAGGGATGGGCCAGCAGGAACCCCACCTTGCTGGGGGTCATCACAGAGCTGCAGCACAGCTGTGATGAAATGCAGCTTCCCTCACTTAAAAATCCACCCTGCTTAATAGCTAGCAGTCATTTTAAAAATCTCCTCCTGCCCCATTGCAATGTGCTGCACCGTGCCAAGGATCTGAGATTTCTGCCTCCCTGGAAGAGGGAATACCCAGCTCACTGCATGGAAGCAGTGCCACCACTCAAATCCCACGAGTCTCAATGCTGACCTGCACTGCTAATGCCATGAGAAGCAAAATAAAAATATTTTCAGCTCTTCTGCCAGGCAGGTGGGTTACCTTCCTCATTAGAATGAAAGAGGGGCTTTTGCTGTGGGGGGAAAGTTCACTTTTCTGTGCTGCTCTGCACAGAAGGGAGCTGTTTTCCTAGGTATGAATCGCACGTGGAGCAGGGGCTGGGACTATATGAGTCCCTTATTGCAACGCTGGCAGGCTCTCTGTGCCTCCTCTCGGTGGCTGCGCTGGTTTGTCCCCGTGTGTCCTCATCGTTGTGCTCAGCCTGTTGGATGGTGACAGTCCCAGTCTCCCTCCGGTCCATGTGGCTGGAGGTTCCCATGGCTGGCCCTGAACCTTCAAAAATGCTGAAAGTGTCCGGAGAGTGAGAGGCAGAGGTGGAGTTTAGACCCACCCTGTCACTGTGGTTTGTGAAAGCCCCGTGTGTTTGCCTCAGTGTGCACAGAGGACTTGTCCCTTGTTTTATAGGGATGGTTTACCATGAGGACTGTGCTGTGAGGGAGATTTCAGTCTGTGAATAAGGCCAGAAAAAATGTCGAGCTGAAGGCTCTGAAAAATGAAAGCTGTCATCACTACCCTTTCACAGCGGGGGCAGAAAAGCTGTCTTAATTGTAGGTGGAAACTGTTTTGTCATCTAAGAAGCAGCTGTTGTATCACTCACTGTGGGAAGCATGGATGAATGTGAAAATGCCATTTGCCACATTGGTTGTTTTCTTAATTTTTAAAAAATGACAATTTAGGTTTAAAAGCAGCGCAGAATTACAGAGGGTGCAGTTCCTGTCTGCACTGTGTACCTGGCAGGCTGTTCACGTTTTGTTTAGCAGACAGTTCACTGCATGAGAACATAGCAGTGTTTTCTGCTTTGGATGTTAAAATAATCCTGATGTCTCAGGGTGCATTTGCTTGCCTCTTTAATGGATGATTTATCTTTGAATTTAGCATTGAAATATTATTTTTTAAGAATGCTATATTGGGTAACAAGATTAATGAGCTTGAAAGAGGATGAAAAGTCTCTGTGTCCTCAGTTCATTCTCATATCCCAAGAAAGCAGACTTTGAAGTTTAGCTGACTTGTGTTCTAAAAATATCTGGCTAGGTCAATGACATACCTTCAGCAGCATTTGGAAAAGAGTTCTGGGGTGTTTTTTATTTCCTTATCACATATGCTCCAAATCACTGATGCTGGAATGTCATCCCTCCAGTATGCTTATACGGTGACTTTTGGCAAAGTATATAATCTTTTGTTATATATGCCCTCTGGGGTATAGCCCTCCACCATAAATCAGTGAGACATTAAGCTTTTAACAGTGTAATTTCTGTAAACAGTGTGCGTGTGTATGTATAAATACAGTGAAGAAATAAACATATTGTTTAAAACTATATTTAAAGTAAACTTAATGGAATTGTTTATCCATATGTGGCTTTACCATGCCTTCCTAAGCTCTAGTCACCTCTAGAAGTAATTCAGGTTTGAAGGGTTAAGATGGGATTAAAAAGTTTCGCTTCTCAAGGTTATTTTGTAGAACTTTTGATATGCCAGGTTACCTATTGCCTTAGAAGTAGCAACCCTAGTGCAAATGGTGGACTGCTGTACCACAAACCTTACATTTGAACAGGCCTTACATGTGGTTGGACACTACCAAATTTAAGGACTTCCAGGGCAACGTGTTCTCTATTCAAAGAGACTCTCAAAAACTGCATGAACATCTCATGTTTGTATCGGAGGGGTTTTAACTTCAGTGTTTTCATTGATAAGGCCAGCCCTGTTTCCTAAAGAGGAAAAAAAAAATGTTCATTATAACTTAATTTTGGATGCTTTGCCTGCTGGTTGTGGGCGTTGGTTTTCATTTTAATTCTTTCATTGTAAGTAATCTGCGTACTAATGTTTTGGCAGAGGTTTAAGTAAAACACTGACTGTGGAGGGACTCTGGGACATACCTCCTAGTCTTGGGGGAGTTATTAATTAGTATTAATGGTGTCTTCCCACCATTCCTGGAGTTTGAATAACTCTGTGCTCAAAGCATGCTGGTTTGAATAGGAGAAAGAAGAAAAAACCATATGTATCTTTTCTTCCTTTTACAAAACCCACCATGTATTCTGATCCCCAAATCAGGGGTGGCTTTGTTCCCTTTCACATTTTCCAGCTCTTTTGCTGTCCATCTTCAGTTTCACTTCTACACTTTCTGATTTTCTAGTCAGCAGATCTGTTAGTTTCAAGCCTCTTTGAGTGACTTTTCTAATCCACCGTTTGGGCAGTGTAAAACCAAATTGAAAAAGCAGCTTTCAGGGAACTTTAGGCTGTGAACTTTGAGGATCCTTTAGTGGTTGTCAGGAGAGGCGTTAGAAGGTGTAATGCTGAGGAAGAAAGGTAATTTGTTACAGACTGAAGTGGGATAAAACACGGAAGTCCATTAAAGACAGAAATGGGGTTGGTATCAGATTTTTGACTGAAAAAAGCTGCTTTCAAGCAATGACAAGAACTGTCCTTGTTTGGTTTGAACTATGCTACATTTGTTTCCTAATGCCACTCACTTTACAACTGAGAATTCTACATTTTCATTTGAAATTGCAGCAGTACTTGTCACATTTAATTCCTCCCTCCCTGACACCCTCAGCTGCAAAAAATAAAGCTGTGTTACTTATTTGAGAAACGGTAAGGAAAAATGAAATTTGAAATCAACATTTTAAAACACATCTATAGAGAAATATTTCTTACTTGCCAAAACCAACTTTAATTTTGATATTTTCTGACTTTTGAGCACCCAGATTTTGTAAAACTGTTGTATTTAAGAGAAACCATTAGCTTTTTACTATAATGCCATGAGGACATAGCAGTTGATTTAAAGAACAGGAGCTTCATCTTTCTGACCCTGTTTTGGGTCCCCAGTTAAACAGGTGCCTGTGAGCAGGGCAGTTCATAGTGAACTCAGAGCAAATCCACTCCCCAATGTGTTGCAGCCACTTGTGCAAGGCCCAAGATTCTGTGTGTTCCTCAGAGAGTCCTGGGACAAAGGACAGTACATTCCAAAGGTTAAGGCTGTCTCCGAAGCATTTCTTTCCGTTCAGGTCAGCTGTTACTAACAGTTGAAGTCATACATGTTTTCCTCTGCTTTGGGAATGTGTGCTGTCTTTTTCAACGTGTTCTCACTCAGTTTGGCACTGCAGTCTTGAACCTCATGGCTGATGTCTTGATACTATGAGTGTAAATATTTCCACATCCCTTATGCCTTGAAAACAAAGTCTGCCCTATTAAGTTTTGAATTTGGCAAGGGACAAAAGTGCAACTGGAATCAGCTGCTTACAATTTCCCCCCTTTTAAGCACTTTCCTTCTCATTTGTATCAAACGAGATCTGGAAAAATAAATGTTGGAGGGCTGTGTAAAGTTTCCTGAAACCTTCTCTGCACATTAATCACGCCAGCACTGATTTAGTGGTGCTCTGCTGCTATTTTGAGAAAATACAGAGTATTGATGAAGGTTCTTGGGCTCCAGCCTAGGGGTCCAGGCACCAAGCACAGAGCCGGCTCTGTGCTTTCAGGGGAGCCCCTGATGCTCGGGATTTACTGCCTGTTGGCCAGCCTGGCACAGTGCTTAATGCCCTGGCTGCTCCTTGGCTCCTGGTACAGTTCCCAAGAACGGGCAGTGCTTGAGGCAGAGCTGCCAAACTGCAAGTGGTGCTGCTGATCCCTGGCCAGGGGTGGCTGCAGCACTGGGCTTGGCATTGCTGCAGAGGCGAATCCAGCCTTCTCTGCTTGCCCAAAACCAAGTAAAAAGTCTGATGGTTGTGGGCCATGTTTCTCTTGGGAGGGAAAAGAATCCCTCTGTATGTCACCTAGTAGGTAGAGGTGACCTTGAGGGTCCCAAGCCTTGTCTCCTGGATGTTTGGGTAACCTAGTGAGGCTGATTAAGGAGAGCTTCCAGAAACTCAGTCTTGCTCTTAGAAGTACAGCCTGATGCAAAAATCTCTGCTGTCCTTTATTAACAGTGGTGGGAGTCCTTAAGTTAACATGGGGTTTGGGTCAGGAGTGTGCTTTGGGAAGGAACCTCTGAACTGTCCCCACTCGGCACACTTTGTACGTGAAGTGGCCCTGGAGCATCTCCACAGGGTTCTTTCTATGAACGCAAAGCCAAGGGATGTGCCCCGGAACTGTTAAGGGACACACAGCACTGGAGTTCAGCTCCTCTGAAAGGAGACCCTTCAAGCACAGTCAGTGGATGACGGGTCCTCACCCACAGTTGTTTTGCTCTTCACACCCATTTTTGCTGCCCCACAGCACTCGGTAAGGTGGGCACAGTGGAATTCTCTGACCTTCCTTTGGCGGTTTCTTCAGAGCACAGCACCGGTCGGGCTGGTTTGGTCACTCCTAAATAGGTGGAATCCAGCACCAGGCTCAGCAGGGTCAGCCAGCGCTGCCTCTGCCAGGGGGGATGAGGGGAGACCCTCTGGGTGGTCCCTCCCCACACCAGGATTGCATCATTCTCCCTTCTCGTGAGCTTCACTGGAAATGTTCATTTGTACCGGTCCTTAAGAGCACTTTAAACAGCTTTTGCAAGACTGTAGGTGAGCACAGAAGCAAAAACAAAAGCACAAGCAATAGTTTCTGACATAAATGGTTTTTTAGAAGATTTTTGGAGTTAGTCTACTTACAGTAAGTTGCATCCTTAATGGAGTTTGGGCTTCCTGCATGGTAAGAAAATTCCAGCCTTTAAGAAAAATAATTTTAAGGACAGGAGGAAAAAAACCTTGTAAACATAGTTTTCAATCAAATGTGTTGAAACATTTACACAATTCCCCAAGAATTTTTTTCTCAATAATTCCTCTAAGTGTTGCTAAAATACCAGAATGAAAAATAATTTTAAAGCCCCAGATCCAAGGTATTAACTAGAGAGCTTTACCAGCCTGGAATTATTTTTATTTCTCTTCTCTAACAGGAAATGGCAGTTGTTATTATGAAAATTAATAAGTTAGTCTGTAGCATGAGTGTTGCTGTGCTCTCTGCTCTCGGGCAAAACAAATACTGACTCTCAGAACAATTCTTCATTTCCCTCTTTCTGGATGCCTCGTGCAGGTGGGGTGTGAGCACTGTGGATGTTTACCTGGTGGTCCTGAGTGGCTGGGTAATGGGAGTTTCTGTGCCCTCCTGGGGCACTCTGCAGCGTGGTGGGTCAGATACTGTGCCAGAGCATCCGAGCTGCCCACCCGGGGCACTTTTGCAAAAGGCACGTAGACCTTTTGTGTATGGATGGAAAACCGGGAATCTTATGGAACAGCAGGTTTAAAATTTTGGATCAATAGGAGGTTGTATTCTGCTGTCTCTGAGTTCGGTGAGTGTGTCAGGCTGGGGATGTCTGCGATGGAAGAAGGAGGCAAGAAAA
>VWZF01001390.1:64757-105918 GCA_013396755.1 Sclerurus mexicanus
GGGATTAAAAAGTTTCGCTTCTCAAGGTTATTTTGTAGAACTTTTGATATGCCAGGTTACCTATTGCCTTAGAAGTAGCAACCCTAGTGCAAATGGTGGACTGCTGTACCACAAACCTTACATTTGAACAGGCCTTACATGTGGTTGGACACTACCAAATTTAAGGACTTCCAGGGCAACGTGTTCTCTATTCAAAGAGACTCTCAAAAACTGCATGAACATCTCATGTTTGTATCGGAGGGGTTTTAACTTCAGTGTTTTCATTGATGAGGCCAGCCCTGTTTCCTAAAGAGGAAAAAAAAAATGTTCATTATAACTTAATTTTGGATGCTTTGCCTGCTGGTTGTGGGCGTTGGTTTTCATTTTAATTCTTTCATTGTAAGTAATCTGCGTACTAATGTTTTGGCAGAGGTTTAAGTAAAACACTGACTGTGGAGGGACTCTGGGACATACCTCCTAGTCTTGGGGGAGTTATTAATTAGTATTAATGGTGTCTTCCCACCATTCCTGGAGTTTGAATAACTCTGTGCTCAAAGCATGCTGGTTTGAATAGGAGAAAGAAGAAAAAACCATATGTATCTTTTCTTCCTTTTACAAAANACTCTGTGCTCAAAGCATGCTGGTTTGAATAGGAGAAAGAAGAAAAAACCATATGTATCTTTTCTTCCTTTTACAAAAACCGCCATGTATTCTGATCCCCAAATCAGGGGTGGCTTTGTTAACTTTCACATTTTCCAGCTCTTTTGCTGTCCATCTTCAGTTTCACTTCTACACTTTCTGATTTTCTAGTCAGCAGATCTGTTAGTTTCAAGCCTCTTTGAGTGACTTTTCTAATCCACCGTTTGGGCAGTGTAAAACCAAATTGAAAAAGCAGCTTTCAGGGAACTTTAGGCTGTGAACTTTGAGGATCCTTTAGTGGTTGTCAGGAGAGGCGTTAGAAGGTGTAATGCTGAGGAAGAAAGGTAATTTGTTACAGACTGAAGTGGGATAAAACACGGAAGTCCATTAAAGACAGAAATGGGGTTGGTATCAGATTTTTGACTGAAAAAAGCTGCTTTCAAGCAATGACAAGAACTGTCCTTGTTTGGTTTGAACTATGCTACATTTGTTTCCTAATGCCACTCACTTTACAACTGAGAATTCTACATTTTCATTTGAAATTGCAGCAGTACTTGTCACATTTAATTCCTCCCTCCCTGACACCCTCAGCTGCAAAAAATAAAGCTGTGTTACTTATTTGAGAAACGGTAAGGAAAAATGAAATTTGAAATCAACATTTTAAAACACATCTATAGAGAAATATTTCTTACTTGCCAAAACCAACTTTAATTTTGATATTTTCTGACTTTTGAGCACCCAGATTTTGTAAAACTGTTGTATTTAAGAGAAACCATTAGCTTTTTACTATAATGCCATGAGGACATAGCAGTTGATTTAAAGAACAGGAGCTTCATCTTTCTGACCCTGTTTTGGGTCCCCAGTTAAACAGGTGCCTGTGAGCAGGGCAGTTCATAGTGAACTCAGAGCAAATCCACTCCCCAATGTGTTGCAGCCACTTGTGCAAGGCCCAAGATTCTGTGTGTTCCTCAGAGAGTCCTGGGACAAAGGACAGTACATTCCAAAGGTTAAGGCTGTCTCCGAAGCATTTCTTTCCGTTCAGGTCAGCTGTTACTAACAGTTGAAGTCATACATGTTTTCCTCTGCTTTGGGAATGTGTGCTGTCTTTTTCAACGTGTTCTCACTCAGTTTGGCACTGCAGTCTTGAACCTCATGGCTGATGTCTTGATACTATGAGTGTAAATATTTCCACATCCCTTATGCCTTGAAAACAAAGTCTGCCCTATTAAGTTTTGAATTTGGCAAGGGACAAAAGTGCAACTGGAATCAGCTGCTTACAATTTCCCCCCTTTTAAGCACTTTCCTTCTCATTTGTATCAAACGAGATCTGGAAAAATAAATGTTGGAGGGCTGTGTAAAGTTTCCTGAAACCTTCTCTGCACATTAATCACGCCAGCACTGATTTAGTGGTGCTCTGCTGCTATTTTGAGAAAATACAGAGTATTGATGAAGGTTCTTGGGCTCCAGCCTAGGGGTCCAGGCACCAAGCACAGAGCCGGCTCTGTGCTTTCAGGGGAGCCCCTGATGCTCGGGATTTACTGCCTGTTGGCCAGCCTGGCACAGTGCTTAATGCCCTGGCTGCTCCTTGGCTCCTGGTACAGTTCCCAAGAACGGGCAGTGCTTGAGGCAGAGCTGCCAAACTGCAAGTGGTGCTGCTGATCCCTGGCCAGGGGTGGCTGCAGCACTGGGCTTGGCATTGCTGCAGAGGCGAATCCAGCCTTCTCTGCTTGCCCAAAACCAAGTAAAAAGTCTGATGGTTGTGGGCCATGTTTCTCTTGGGAGGGAAAAGAATCCCTCTGTATGTCACCTAGTAGGTAGAGGTGACCTTGAGGGTCCCAAGCCTTGTCTCCTGGATGTTTGGGTAACCTAGTGAGGCTGATTAAGGAGAGCTTCCAGAAACTCAGTCTTGCTCTTAGAAGTACAGCCTGATGCAAAAATCTCTGCTGTCCTTTATTAACAGTGGTGGGAGTCCTTAAGTTAACATGGGGTTTGGGTCAGGAGTGTGCTTTGGGAAGGAACCTCTGAACTGTCCCCACTCGGCACACTTTGTACGTGAAGTGGCCCTGGAGCATCTCCACAGGGTTCTTTCTATGAACGCAAAGCCAAGGGATGTGCCCCGGAACTGTTAAGGGACACACAGCACTGGAGTTCAGCTCCTCTGAAAGGAGACCCTTCAAGCACAGTCAGTGGATGACGGGTCCTCACCCACAGTTGTTTTGCTCTTCACACCCATTTTTGCTGCCCCACAGCACTCGGTAAGGTGGGCACAGTGGAATTCTCTGACCTTCCTTTGGCGGTTTCTTCAGAGCACAGCACCGGTCGGGCTGGTTTGGTCACTCCTAAATAGGTGGAATCCAGCACCAGGCTCAGCAGGGTCAGCCAGCGCTGCCTCTGCCAGGGGGGATGAGGGGAGACCCTCTGGGTGGTCCCTCCCCACACCAGGATTGCATCATTCTCCCTTCTCGTGAGCTTCACTGGAAATGTTCATTTGTACCGGTCCTTAAGAGCACTTTAAACAGCTTTTGCAAGACTGTAGGTGAGCACAGAAGCAAAAACAAAAGCACAAGCAATAGTTTCTGACATAAATGGTTTTTTAGAAGATTTTTGGAGTTAGTCTACTTACAGTAAGTTGCATCCTTAATGGAGTTTGGGCTTCCTGCATGGTAAGAAAATTCCAGCCTTTAAGAAAAATAATTTTAAGGACAGGAGGAAAAAAACCTTGTAAACATAGTTTTCAATCAAATGTGTTGAAACATTTACACAATTCCCCAAGAATTTTTTTCTCAATAATTCCTCTAAGTGTTGCTAAAATACCAGAATGAAAAATAATTTTAAAGCCCCAGATCCAAGGTATTAACTAGAGAGCTTTACCAGCCTGGAATTATTTTTATTTCTCTTCTCTAACAGGAAATGGCAGTTGTTATTATGAAAATTAATAAGTTAGTCTGTAGCATGAGTGTTGCTGTGCTCTCTGCTCTCGGGCAAAACAAATACTGACTCTCAGAACAATTCTTCATTTCCCTCTTTCTGGATGCCTCGTGCAGGTGGGGTGTGAGCACTGTGGATGTTTACCTGGTGGTCCTGAGTGGCTGGGTAATGGGAGTTTCTGTGCCCTCCTGGGGCACTCTGCAGTGTGGTGGGTCAGATGCTGTGCCAGAGCATCTGAGTGCCCACTCGGGGCACTTTTGCAAAAGGCACGTAGACCTTTTGTGTATGGATGGAAAACCGGGAATCTTATGGAACAGCAGGTTTAAAATTTTGGATCAATAGGAGGTTGTATTCTGCTGTCTCTGAGTTCGGTGAGTGTGTCAGGCTGGGGATGTCTGCGATGGAAGAAGGAGGCAAGAAAATACTCGGGTAGATCATTTCTTTGGATTGTATGTAGAACACTGTAAAAACTAACTAACAATTTCAGGCCAAGGAAGAAACTTCAGCTGCTGGCTGTCATGCGCTGGGGGAGGGCTTGCTGCTTCTACACTCTTGGGACAAAAGCTCTAATTGCACTCAGTTTCTTAAGCTGTGGTTTCTTCTCCAAGTGCAAGTTGGCACTGCTCTGCAGATAGGACAGGAATGGGGAAGGCAAAGTGACCAGGCAATACCCAAGACCTTTGAGGACCCCCCACTCCCAACATTTTTTGAATAACTTCCATGCTTGTTTTCATGCTCCTGTGTTGGTTTTAAGTAAACCTTTTTATTTTTTTTAGTGGACCATTGAGGAGAATAGTTTTAATTATTAACTCTTACATCTAGCTTAAATGATATCACAAACTGGCGAAAGTAGGTTTCTGCCTGTTATCAGCGCGAGGGAGTGTTACAGAGAGAACATTATTGACTCTGTTTATCTTAGGAGTGCACACACAGAGGGCAGGTTCAAATCCACGACTCCTACGCTTTGCACTAAGCATTTATACCAGCAAATTCCAGCTGATAGATCAGTAATTTGTCTGTTTTAGAGAGGGTTTTGAAATCCCTCTGTTCCCTCACAGGTGGAGTTTGTGTAGCCTGACGTTTACACTCCTCACGTGTCAGGGTTTCTCGGGATGTTTTGCCAACTGTGCTGCGTGGAAGGTGAAAACAAAGCGCAGACAAACCATTTGGAGCCAGCGACTGAGAAGTTAAAGGACTTCTTTAATAAATCCAGGTTTTGATGGCAGCACTACGCGTCCACAGTGACCTGTAGGCACTGTTAGCACCCACAGCTGTTTGTGCCTCTGTGTGTGTGTTTGTGTTCATGCCGATTCTCTTGAGGCAAAAGAGATAATTCTCTTGTGCTCTGTAGTTGCCACAGCAACAATAACACTGCACTCAGGGTATGGCTGGGTTTCCCCTATTTTGTACAAGAGTGTCGAAAGTGCAGGCATGTTGCTGTGAAATATGGTAGACTCTGGAGAGAGGAAGCATTAGTTTGTTTTTTATTCAGAGAATGTGATTTTAATTTTGTGTTACCTTTATTAGCACTCCTCTGGTCGGGTGCTGGTTCCCAATTTTCAAACGTTACGTTACAGGGAGGAAAATGGGCTCAGCAGTTTGGGGAAAAGAAAAGTTTCAGAGATGTTCTGCTGCCGATAATCAGTAAATAAAATGAGGAATAGGACAAAGAATGGTCCCAGGGCAGAGGGAAATGAGCGACATAATTATGTTTCTGTCCCATTGTAGTTGCCCTTGTCAATCAAAAGATGATTGTAACTGTTCTTTGCTGTGAAACCAGAATGAAAATATGAACTAGGTAAAAGAGAAAAAAAATCGCAAGAGAAGCTTATTTTCTTAAACGTGCAAAAGCAAAGTGAAGGAACTGGAGGGTTTACTGTAGAAATGTGAGTTTTAAGAGGGATCACGGTGAAAGTATACATGAACAGCATAAAAGAAATAGATCCAGGACTTAGAGTCATGGTATTCTTAGAATTTAGAACTAACTAGAACTAGTTCATTAACTGGAGTTAATGAACTCAGAAGTCATCTTGGGTTGAAAGGGACTTTGAAGATCATCTGGCATCAACCTCTCCATGCCGCGGAACCTTCCAGGTTGCTCAGAACCCCAGGTGGTCTTGAACACCTCCAGGGATGGGGAGTTCACAGCCTTTCTGCTCAGGGGAAGAAGTTCCTTCTGCCTCCCAGTGTTTCTTCACGTGCAGAGAAAAATGTGACAACGTTGAAGGGCTGCAGATTTGACAGTGACCAAAATGAAGGTCTTTTTCCTGCAGTCCAGACCTGGCTGTGAAACCCCTTTCAACAGGAGGCTGCTAAGCCCAAGAACGTGGCCAGAGCCACTGTGAACTTGCATGTTTATATGAAAAACATGAGTTCCTAGAGTAAGGTTAGCTTAAAAGAGAAAGCTTTTGGAAGTACCTGTTCTTTCTCTGGCTCCTTTCAGGGCGTGCCCCCTGTGCAGGCACTGGTTCCTGTCAGCTCTGCCTCTGGTGTTGCTGGTGCTTTCAGGGAAGAGCAGCCAACACCCAGGAGAGGTCACTTCTCCAACATCCCACTTTGGAGCAGCCCCAGCTGCAGCTGCCCTTCTCTTCATTAGTTTATATAAAAAGCAACTGACTCCTTAAGTGATTTGCAATGTATTTCCCTGTTGGTTATCCTCTTTTCCGTTCTGATTTTTAACTGTTGGGGTTTTTTTGGTCCATATCCTGAGCACTCCCCCCCCGTTCAGTTCATGCTGCATATCTTTAATGCCAAATTTGGTAGCTTTGTGCTTCCCTTCGAGGAGGCTGTGCCAGCAGGTGTCTGCTGAGGTCTGCCTCCATCCTTTGGTAGGGTTCTCATCGGTTATCTCTCTGTTTATCAGTCGTGCATTTTTTCTGCAGTTGCCCAGACAGCTCAGTTAGGCTTCCTTTGGTTTTGGGTTTGTTTCTTTTTTTTTTTTATTTTCCTGGCCTGGGTAAAGTTGAGTCAGGGTTTAAATGATTATTAGGGGGAAATGGATTCTGTCTCTGCCTCCTCTTTTTCCTTTTCCTCTGACACATCAGTTTTTGAGCACAGTCACTAATAAGTGTGATGTACCAGTCCGGTTTTGGAGGCTCTAAATGGCAGTTGTGCCTGTTTCCTGGGTCTGGGGTAATGTCTTTGTAATTCCTTGGAATTCAAAGCTGGAATGCTTCTCAAAGTGCTTCTGAGACACCCAGATTTTAGTGGTGTAAGGCCTGGTGATAGAAAATGAGATGGAAATACATTTTGTAAGGCAGCTGTGCAGATCGGGCAATGTCCTCGTTCTTCTAAAGCATGTTTTTTTAGGCTTTAGTGTAAAGGGCTTGTTTGAAAGGGAGGTGATAATTGTTTATGCAACTTAAAGGATTGTTGAATTTCTTTTCTCTGGCTGCGTTCAAATTCTTAGGGTATTTCAAGGAGAGTTCACTCAGAGTCTTTGGAATTTTGTTGTTGTGCTTTGTTTCTTGGATAAGTTGCCTGTCACTGCATGGTAGGAGCATCACTGATAATTTTAAAATGTAAAAGTGTTCTCTTTTTTCCCCCAGTTGTTGAAGGGGAAAAAATGAGACCTTTTCCTGTTGCCTAAATAAGCAAGTTACGTTTCTGCTATTGCTAACTCATAAGCATGGCAAAGAATGCAAAAATATAATACTGTGATTAAACCTTATAAACGTGAGTTTTTATCTCGGGATATTGCAGTTCTCTTTGGAAAATATCAGTGTTATAACCCAAAGTTCTGCTGTACTGCACGTAAGTAGAACTGTGCAACTCTAATGGGGGGGATGTGCAAAGAAGGCTCTAATGAGGCAAGGAAAGGAAATCTTTTTTCCTCAAATATAGTGCAGTGCAAATAAAATTATAGCAAAATCCAAGTGCCTCTTCTTTTTTCTTTTTTGTTGTTTGCATCTATTTATTCACCAACGGAGCTTGCTCATGCCATGTGTTTTCCTGTTAGTTTTTGTTTTGGTTTGGTTGCTAAGTTTGAAAACTCGGAAATGTTTTTGTTTTGCTTTGGGTTTTTTTTTATGATTTATTTCGTTTGAGGAGACAACCCCTGAAATTCCTTCAGCGCAGGACTTTTTGGAAAGATACCGATGATTTCCAGAGATGTGATTTTAGTGACGGTTGAAATGTTTGACTTGTGCCAAGTCCTGAGCTCTTGTCATCTCTACGTTTCTTGTTTTCAGTGGTGTCTGAAGTTGAATGCCTAAAATTAGCCACGCTCCAAAGTCTGGCTCCCGGAGATATTTGCAGGAGATGTAAGGTACTTGTGAGAGGCACAACTGAACATCTGGGGCGATGTTCTTGTCTTTTCGTGTGGCTCAAGAGCCAAAATAAATGAGCACAAAGCGAGCATGCTGCAAATTCTGAGCAGAAATAAGGAAGGCTAAAAAAACCACAGCAGGATATTGTCACTGTAGACGTTTTATTGGTGGCTTCTCTGCCTGCCACAGTCCTGGAGGGAGTGAAAAATAAGTGTGGCACCCCCAAGAATGAAGGTTAAACATGTCATCTATTAAAAAGCATAGAGCAGTAATTTTTGTTTTAAACTGTAGAGCAAGAGGAAAGAAATCTCAGGACAGTGAAAGGGAGCATCTGGAGCTGGCAGTTCTGATTCTGCGTGGTCACCGATACAGCAAAGGAACGAAACAAAGATATTTGTGCTTGAATTGAACAAACCCCCCATACACAGCCCTTTGGAAAGAGGCAAAAATGAAGGGAACAGCTCCAACAGCTCTGTGGAAAATCTGCTGCCCAGCAGAACCGAGGGCCTTGGTGAAAATGGGAGACTGCAGAACGTAAAGTTTTCGCTGTTTACGGAGGCAAAAAGAGTGAGTTTTACTTACTAACTCTTATGTTTGCAAATATAATTGCCAAAAGTAGCAACTGACTTTCCCAATCCAATAAATGGCTCTGACTAGAATTTCCCACTAAAACAAAGTGGCTGTGCATGTATTTCCTCCCCTTGTGCCAGATTCTTCTTCTTCTCCTCGTGTGAAAATCCCCTCAGTTGTGCATCTGCACAGGTTGAGCTGACTGCAAATTGACTCTAAAAGGAAAATTTCTCAGCAGATTCACTGCAGATTTTCCCTGGCCCTTACTGGTGGCTTCCCAAAATCTTTGGGTGTCCGCTTTTCTCCTGATTGGCACTTTTTTTGTTGTTGTTTGGTTGCTTTTGGTTTTGGTTTGGTTTTTTTTCCTCCCCAGTTCTATTCCAGGCACTTGGAGTGGGATTATTTCATTGCAGCATGCCATCTTCTGGAATATGATACCAATTTATGGTGTCTTTAAGTGTTAAACCAAATATTGGAGCACGGGGAGCTGTGGGTCATTTTTGGAAACCTTATTTCTTTTAACTCAGTGAAGTCCACCTTCACAAAGCAGAGATTTGGGTTTGCCTCCTGTGAAGTTAATGCATGTAGTATTAATCCTGCTCATCTTTGTAAGTCTGCAGTGTGCATTTCTACATCGAAACTTACTCATTTAAATGACTTTCATAGTGGAAGTACCTGGTTTAGACTCGTGTTTTAGGATTTGATGAATTCAGCCTGAAATTGCCTTTTCCCCCCATTGAAATTAAAAGGAATTTAGATGGACTGCCTCAGGTATCGAGATGAGTGTCAGGACAGATAAAATCTACCCTATCTCTGGCAGACCCCTTGCATAAATTTTTTAAGCATGTCCTAATGCGCTAACTTTTACAGTGCCCTTGTTTTAAGTTACTCTGAGCATGACTGAGCATTTAAATGCAGGATGTTCCAGATTTTCTGTGTGTAAAGGCCTCATAAAGTATTACATAATACCATTGCAATGTCTGAAAAGTTTAGTCTTTGATCAAGCCACTAATTCCAAGGACAATGTGCTTAAATTTAGCACGGTGCTGACAGTTTCTATAGTGGGGGGGAAAAAAGGCCAACTTTCTTTTGGCTTAGAGTAACTTGTGAAGTTGGCACTTCTCCCCCCTTACTGATATTTGTTTCTTTCTGTTGTGCCCACTTACTGGGATATCACTGGGATAATGTGAACAAAACTGCTCTGTTTGTATTGGTTTGCCTTTTTAAAGAGCACTGACGTTTTCCTGTAGGAAAGGAACCGAAAATAGAATTGCACAGACATTGCAACAGCAAGAATGGGGCAAGTTATTTCAGACGTGCCAGTTCCCATTCTAGTGAAGGATTGCACTTTAAGCCTACTGGTTTATTTTTAAATTCATGAATGTGTGCAGGCGCAGGGCTTTCATCTGGCCTGGGAGTTAAGCATGTTTCTGGGCTAGGGCTTTAGAAACATTGCTGTAAGGGTCCTGCCATTCTTGCTTTCATGCAGCTCCCACTGGTATTTGGGAAATTGAAGCCACAGAAAGACACGCTAGCAGAGTGGCTGGGTGTACAAACATTTGTACATAAATACATTGTCTTCCTTCTTTGCATTTGGAATATATCGACTGTGTACTTCCCAGTTACACAAAGTGAAAAGGTGCTTGACTTGCTGCGCTGTGTTGTGGGTTTTTAAAAACAAAACCTTTAAATCTGTGGGAGGAAAAGAACAGGTCTGTGTTGATGCTGTTCTTAGTGCTGCTACTTGGAAGGTACTTACTGAAGAGTGAAAATGTAGGAACTGGACTGGAGTCTTTAGAGTAACTAGTGCTTGAGGTTGGTGAAAATGATCTGGGTTGTGTCCAATGAGACCTGTCCTGGTCCTGCTTCCTCTTTGTTGCTGACCCGTTGTGTGTGGTGGATGAGGTGACAGTGTTGTAGAGTGGGCGCTTGGCAATGCACTTGAGAGGTGGTGTGAAAATAATGGGGATTTGGGAGCACTCACGTTGAAAAGACCAGTTGGGAACGATACCTATTATCCAAGAATAGTGAGAACAAGATGGGTAAACGGTGTATTTAATGATGATGGAAACTAAGACCCCAAGCTCCAGAGAGCTGCCTGAGCCCTGCAGGTGCCTAAGAAGGGGGGGAAGCGGTGCTGTGGTGTCCCCACAGAGGGAAGTTCCTACAGCTCTGGGGACTTGCAGAGGAGCCTTTGCAGGCACTCAAGTCTCTGCCTTGTTGTATTTTACTCTCCTGGAGTTGTTGTCTTCCTTCTTTCTGCCACTTTTCACTTCAGCATCCATCTCCTAACTTCACTTACTCTTAAATGGGGTCTCCTGGGTGTATGCTGGGAGCAGAGCTGGGTGATGGAGTAATGTGATGGTAAGGTCAGGCTGGTCCCTCTGCACCAGTAGGAAGCTTTGCATAAGAGGAGGTGGCACAAAGTGACATCTTTCCTACCAGAAGTACCTGGTCCAAGTCACCCTTGTTTCCTGAGCAAGCTTTTGGGAAAGCAAGGCTGGTAGTTCAGGTATTAGTTTTGGGGATTTTTCCCTTTCTTTTTCCCGTTTTGTTTTGTGGGGTTTTTTTGTTTGGGTTTTTTTGGGGTTTTGTATGTTTTTGTTTGGTGTTCTGTTTTGGTTTGGTTTTGTAATGGTGGTTTGTGTCAAACTTCTTGTGTGGATAACAACATTTCACTTCTCTGTTTCCTTTTTTTTCTTTTTTTTTAATTAAAATACCCTCTTTCTCTGACCTACTGGGTGTAGTTCTGCTTTTAGACGTGTCAGGCACATAATACTGTGCAATACTCTACCTGCACAGAGGTATGTCAAATTACTCTTTTAAAAGTATTTTTTTGGATTTAAAGGAACACTAATTAGTGTGCTACCTCGCCGCTGAGTAGTCTGAAGAGATGAGGCAGCACTCCTAACAACCTGAAGGTGTTCTGCTTCAAAAGAACCACCTGAATGGGTGAAGGCTCCAGATTTTTTGATTTTACTGCTGTTGCTGTTACAGGCAGGAATCAATGCTGGCTATCTCAGGCACAAGGGGATTTCATCACTTGGCATTCCGGGCTTCGAGAGCAGTAATTAGTGAGTTACAGGTAGTGGCAGAACATTGCTGCACATAAATGATCACTGCTTAAACATCTGTTCACATCCAGAGTCATTAGAGCTCCCTGTGAGCGCTGTTGGCAGAGAGATAAAGCTGCTTCTGGCTCAGGCCCACGTGTCCAATTTCTCAGCCATCAGAGGGAGGTGTGTGGCTGTGTGACTTAGCACTGTCATGCAGATTTGACTTCTCGGGTTTCCTTTTGACCCAAACGCTTTTCTTTTCAATTTTTTTTTGACGACTCGGGGTTTAATAGCTGTATTCGTGTGCCTTGCTAGGGATTACTCTGCTAGTGGCTTCATAGAGGTAATCCAGAAAGAACATCTGTTTCAAGTTTATGGTCTAAAGCATGGAAGGATATTCGAGTCTGTAAGTACGGAAAGAGCAGAATTTACCCAGGGAAACACCACAACAGGCCAAAATACTCTCATTTTTGGTATATTCTATTTTACCAGCTCTGTTTTCTGCATGCAACTGCACAAAAAAAGCCAAGGCTACGGCACCTTAGTGCTGCTTCTGAAGAGGACAATATCTTGAATTAGCCATGCATATATGCTTTTCTCTCTCGCCCACGAGAGAAATTCTATATTCATACCTTTGCTTTTGTTCTCTCAAAGTCTTCCGTAGGGGTCCTACAACGCAAGGCCAGAGAAATGAGTTGTTTCTGTAGAGTATTGAAGATGTGACAGTCAAATCAGTATTTCCCCAGTGTAAATTAATTTATCTCCCCTCTGGTCCATGCCATTTGCAGTCCACAGTGCCTGGCAATAAACAGAAAATTCAGCATCCTGCAAGTCAGTTCTGCTTTCTCTACAAATGCCTTTTTGTGCTGGCTCCCGGTGCACAGAGTTCTGGACGAAGTGAGACCGCTGTGGGCAATAAGGGGAGCAGCACAGATGATGTTACACGAATCCTTTTCCTTTGTGGAAGCCTAAGTCAAATTCTAGCAGTGGGAAATTTGACATGGTTCCTATGATATTGCCCTCCTTTTTGGGGGTGGTTGTCCCCTCCCTGTGTAGAGCAAAGTGATCCCTGCAGAGAATATTTGTCCTTATAGTTCATAAAAATAGTCTGGAAGATGAAAATATTTTGAAAAATTTCAGTAAGTATCAGATATCTTTGAGATCTCATTAAAGACTTTTCCATCTCTCATTCTTAACACACCCATTTTAAATATCACAATTTGGATGTTATGAAATGCTATCGTAACAGCAGGTCTCTTTTTCCACATCAAAGTAGAAATCTCTCCAGCAAAATGAACTTAAACAAGTTGTTTGCCAGGTGTCTTTGGTTATATGCACCAAATAATCTTTTAAACGTGGAAAACAAGTTATTGCACTCTTGTAGTTCTTGCTTTATTCTTCGCAAGAAAAACACCATCCTGGAAGATGAGGCTGATGTCTGGCAAAGTGGAATTCTTTGTTATGGCATCCACTTCCCAAAATACTACCCAAGCACTGGTGGGCTCCACAGGCAGTGGTTTGACTTGAGGAGTTGCTGTTGCTGTCAGTAGTTTCTATAAACAAGATTCTTTATGCTTTTCCAAATACTGAAAACAGCTGTTTGATGATCTGTGGTAAGTGGGTGAATAGAGGAGAAATTATAATTTACCAGCTAAAAACCTTTTAGCAGCCTCCTAAACCAATGCTCAGTGCTCATGATAGCAGCAAACACAGAGTATCTTGACCGTGAGCTGCAACTTTATACTGAGCCACCGTGGGAAGCCTTTGTTTTTGTACTTTCTTTGGTTCAGGAGATGAAACACAGATTTAAAGCCTTATTCTCTCATTTGGCTGGTAAGCACGAAGCCTGGAATAAAAGGAGAGGTACCTTCTGCAATATCTGTAGCCTGAGGACAGACTGCACCTGGAAGTGGACATGGGCGCTGGCTGGGAATGTTCTGAGAGCTTGGCTGTGCCGTGACACACCTGTGGCTCTGTGACCTTGTGTGACTGTGCCACACGCCTGGTGTTTGTCCAAGGATTGTGTGCTGGAGGGACACACCAGCACCCTGCCAGCCAGCAAGGGACGAGGTAGCAGTATCACTGCTCATGGGGATCTTTGTAGTGAGTGAATCACAGCGTTAATAGGAATTTTGCTTACAGGGGACTGTCTGGTTTGTGTAATGGACTTAATTGCCATTTGGAGTTTGGAGAGAACTGCATGGTCAATTCGTTATATCCTCCTAGATTTTTGGAAAGTGAGGTCAGCTTTTCTGGTAGTATAAAGGAGGAAAAAAGTAGCAGAGGAAAAACAAAGTGTTTTTGTGGTCAAAACAGAATGCGGGATAATTCTTTCTGGTACTTCACTGTAAGGAAAAGATTTAAAACACTTAAATAAGAGACTATGTGCTTGTACTTACTACATCTTCCAAGAGTGTGATCTAGTAACTCTCAAATGCATATGACCCCTTTTTCAAATGGGGAGATTTGTAGATGCCAGGCTTATGTGGTGAGGGGAAATGAAACTTCCTGAAGTGGGTTATTAGTAGCCTACTTTGAACTATGGCAAGCAGCAACCAAGACTCTTTGTGATGATTTAGTGGAAGGGTATAAAGCCAGGTTTTGTCTCCTCTCATATTTTCTGTTTCCTATCTCAAAAACTTGTAGCTAGAAAAACCGCTTTCCATTTTATCCTTTTAAGATTTTTGTGGGGTTTTTTCCCAGTAATTTTTCAGTGCACCAAGCAATACATCTCCCTGTCTCTTTTTGGAAATCCTCTGTAGCTCCATGGCTTTCCTGTTAGAGGGCTTTGACAGGTTACTACTTATGTTTGGTTGGTTTGTTTGTCCTCCAGCCTTCACCACAAACCCACTTTGCTCCCAGAACAAAAGGTCAGAATGGTTCTGTGCTCCAAATGGTGAGATTTTTAGATCCAGGTATTTGGAGCCTTTATTTTGTGATTTGCCACCTTGCCCACCTCCAGATGGTTAGTGGGACTCAATAAAATACCGAGAAAGAGTTTGATGGTTTTCCTCTGGGAGTAGCTGGGAAGTTGAAGAGGTGACTTTCCTGTGCACTATGCCCTGCCTGCTGCTGGAGGTGACTGGCAGGGTGGTTCCAAATCCCTAGGACTGTCTCCCCTCCCTGCAGTACCAGTTCAGTGTTTGCCCGGTTGGTTTCACTGTGTGAAAACTGAGAGAAGCAGCAAAGGCTCGAGGCACTTGGAACCAACCTTTTATGTATTTGAGGGCTTGGATTATAGCGCAGTGGTGTGAGGGGATCCTGAAACCACTATGTTTGGATACTGTCACATCAGCATCACAGCTGCTTGGTCCGTTGGTTTGGCCTGATTGCTCACTTTGCAACGCAGATTTGCAACCTAAATATCACTTTGAGTTATTGCTACTACAGAATCTGAAGGAATAAAGGGAAGAACTACAGTTTTTCTTTTTTTTCTTTTTAATCATTGTACATACCTGATGTTTACATGCTCTGGATCCTTCCAGCTTTTTTAAGGAGAGACTAATAAAGAATTAAAGGATTCATTAATCAGACAATAATAACAATCAGCCTGGTTGGGCTGGAGCTGTTCCAGATTTTCTCTCTCTCCAGAAGTGCAGATCTCTTGTTTCTGCCTTGCAAGGCTCTCCTTAGCTGGCTGGGACTCAGATACAAGTCTTCCAGATGTCTTTGCAGGATCCTGTGGTGAGGCTGCCTTTCTGTCCTGCAGTGTTTAGTCATGGAAAATGAAAGGGAGATAGTGTCTTCTTTTGGCAATGTATCATGTGCTCTGATTCCTAGTTTTATTGCATCTTACTCTCCAGGGCATGGAAGAAAATGACTGTGAAAAGCAAAGGTGTTTCTTTTCTGCCAGCAAAGTTGAAAGCAGATGTGCAAAATTCAGATGTCAACACTGAATAGATGTGACTAGCTAAAAACACAGGTTAAATGACTTGCAGTGGGGGGGTCTGAATGAGAAGGGTTAACTTGCATATGATTTTTATTTCCATGTTATTTTTGTGTGGATGCCATTCATCAATGTTCAGAAGCCCTCAATAAACTGTTCATAAGGTGTTTTTAGCAACAGTGGAAATAATCAAAGGGGAATAGTGTGAACCCTTTTCTCTTTGGGAAAAGGGAGGCAAAAGGGATAAGAGCATGACTTAGTTCCTTTGTGATGCAGCACAACGTTTCTTAAATTTTAAGAGTCTGTTTATTTAGGTGCCTTAAATATGTAGAACGAAGAATAAAATTAATGTTAAATGGAGTGTAGTGAAGTCCAGATGAACTGGCAGCCTTTGTGTGTACACACATGAATACTGTATGTGTTTAAAATGGTAGTGTGTCTGCTGTGGGATCTGGCACCTTCATTTTGCTGTGTGTGTGAACCTCTGAAATCCTGGCGTCCTTAATATCCCAAACTGGAAATGCAAGATCTGGGTGAAAGTAAAAAGCAAACTCTTGCTTATCTTGATGGCTTTTTACTGGTGTAAAGCTTCCGTGAGTGGCACTGCACAGAAGGGGTTATTGTCTTTTAAACCATCAGCCACATCAAGCTCTGGGACTCTTTGCGCTTTCCTTCTTTACTGACTCAGGTTTGCTGTGCATGCCACGGAGTGGAGCTGTGCTGGCCGTGCCCCTAACTGGGAGCAGGCTGAGCTGGGATTAAGGGTCACTGTTGTCATTGATGAGCTGACATCCATCAGTTTGGGAGCTTGCTTGGAAAGGATGCGATCAGAGCAGCCCTGGAGAGGGTGCAGCGATTTCTGCTGCTCCTCTGGCAGTGGAGGGATGGGAGCGAGGTGTTAGTGTTTTGGTGTAACTCTATGGTAACAGACAAGAGTTTGGGATTTCTGCTACAGCATCTAGATTTTGTGAGACCAGAGCAATTTTGTTCTCTTGCTTTTTCAATCTTGCACTAACAATAAGAATTATTGACTTCGGGTATAGTTCTGTGATATCATCTGTTGTAAATGCTGGTTGCTTACATGAGCAAGAAACCAATCGATATTGGCTCTGCTCCAAAGAACTAAAATTCAGCATCCCTAAGTATTTAAATTATTGCATTATTCTGTTCCGTGGGTGCCTGCATGACTGAAATAAAGCAACTACAGCAATGAAGCCAAGAAACCTCTAGTAAGAGGATTTGCATGAACAGCACCATGTTGGTTATGGCCCACCAGAATAAAAGCACTTTGGGGCTGTAGTATCTTGTTGAACACATTGTAAGTGTTTTTGACAAGAAGCCTGGCTGAATCCCACCACCTCTGGACAGCCAGCATGTCAGAGCATTTCCGAGTAAGATATATCATCCTGTCTTGGACGGATAGCTTTGGATAATCCTCTAATCCAAGTGGTTGCAGCCTATTTAGTTTTGCTTGGTCTGGGATGACTTGCTGCTGTAGAGTTCAGGGTGAATTTGGTTTATTTACCTTTTTTTTTTTAAAAAAATACAACATTATTTTTTTTTAAAAAAAAAGGGCTGCAACTGAATAAATGAATTTAATTCCAGCTGTCTAGGGTCCAGGCTGGACTTCAGGATGTTGTATCCCAGTGCTGTATTTGCTTTGTTAGAGGCAGCTCCTGAGCTCTCTTTTCCCTGTGACTTTGTTTTCCCTCTGACTTCTGGGATTTTTGCTGAGGCTGTCAAAGGCAAGGTGACTTGAAGAAGGCAGCGTGATGTCAATTTTGCTCTGAGGACACTGAAGCTTTTGCTTGTCCTTGTGTGTGATAAGAGTAGGCTCTAGTCACGTACTGTTTGCCCTCTGCACGCCTTGTGCTCCCACTGCCATCGCTCCCTCCTTTCAGTGGCACCAGCCTGATTCCCACAGGCAGTAGCCAAAGAACAACTGAGAAGTGTTCTGCTTGATGGTGGAGCAAAACTGTTTCCTTTGCACTGTGGAACCACAAAAACAGGTGAGTTGGAAGGTCTGTATGTCCCAGTCTGTGTCCTGGCCTCTGCCTCCCACCAGGAGGACAGGGAGAGGTCAGGCTGGCAGCAGAGCAGAGCCCTGCCCTGGGGGCAGTGAGCATCACCAGACCCTTCCACACCCTGGGGGAGCCGGAGCCTGCCCTTCCTCTGGTCTGAGTTTTTGGGTGGCTACATGCCTTCCCTCCTTGGCCAGGAAAGGTTACCACGTGGGCTCACAAGTGAGAATGCTGAGAAACAAAAGATTCCCAGCTCACTTTCCCCCCTTTTCCCTGCCTCTACTCTTAATCGTTCTGAGAACAGAGAGCCTCCTTCCCCTGCTCCTCCAGGAATCCCAACAGCTTCTTGTTTTGTCTGTTTACAGATCAATTTTGTAGCCTGTCAGCTGTTTGCACTTTTGGCTGCGTTTTGGTTCCGTATTTACCTGAGCCCCAGCCATGCCAGCTCCGCTGTTCGCCACGCATTTGCCACCCTCTTTGGAATATACTTCGCTGTCTTCTGCTTTGGGTGGTGAGTATTCAGTTGCCATGCACACAAGGCTTGGGGAAAAATGTCTTTTGGCTTCATATCAGCTTTTCTGGACTGCATCTTTTTAGTCTTAAGGCACTTAAGGTTATCCTTAAAAAAATTAAAAATATCCCAACCTGCATAACCCTTCCAAACCCTCAAAGTAAAATGAGTCATGCAAGTGTTTTTAAGTGAAGTATTTGATTTAATTTGTGATGTTTGTTCTGGTAGTTAAAGCCATGCCAGACTGCTGTTAAGACACCTTTTGAACATTATCTTGTTAATAAGTGTCAGTCTGTGTTGGACATTCAGGCCATAAAGATGTCATTGGGGTAATCCATGCTTACTGGAACCCTGATATGACATCACATTTATGTAATTTGCACGGGAAAACATCCCCTTGCTCTGAACTGCCAGCGCTTCCAGGGAACACAGAAATTATCTAAATACTCCCCTTGTTGTCTTCAAGGTACTCCATTCATCTTTTTGTCCTGGTGATGATGAACTATGGCATCATGACTATGGCGAGTATTCCCAACATCCACAGGTGAGCTGCCCCCCTGACAACTTCCCTAATGCTTCTCCCTGAAAACAGAGGTTTTGCGAAGCTCCTTCTCTTCTCTCCTGCTTTTCTTTCCCAGTTACTTGCAGGAGCTTTGTTCATCCTGTTACAGAAGCAGCTGCAATCTCAATTTGTGGTTTTGTTTTGGTTTTTTGCATTGATGTATTGTATTTTCCTAAAAAAATCGCTGCCCTTAGAAGTTGACTTTTGCAGGCTTAATAATTTATGGCCAAGCCTCTGGTTTCTTAAACATAATGAAGTCATGTTCTCCTTGGTCTTGTATTCTTGAGGATTGCATTTGATAATCATTTTTAATGTGTTTTCCTCCTTGCTGTTTGGCCTTGAGGTATTTTCCACTTATTCTTGAGTTAGGTGGTTCAAACAAGGTCACAGTGGCAGCTTAACTTAGTGATCCACAAAATGAAGTCCTGCATTTGGCACTGGGCTTTGAGCTGGAAAAAGCAGAAAGTATCAGAACTGTCATTGCTTCAAACAGAAGCTTTTGGTATCATCATGAGAAGTTCTCCACCAGGCTACTGATCTTTGCCCCATATAAATGCCTTAGAGGAGGGTAAACGTGTAAGACTCTTGAAGGGCTTTATCAAATAAGCGCCCTCCTGGCTAAAAGACAAAAGGTGCTTTCATATGAAAATGGAAATTCCGTGATAGTTATGTCTTCTTCTTCCACCAACTAAGAGGAAACTCACGTGGGAGAACTTCTCTGCTCAGTCACTAAGAGAGTCTCTTAAGAGAGAACTCAGCAGAAAGTTTTTAAAATTGTTTGGGTGGAGTTGTTCATGTCCCGTGTGTCTGCACAAATAGGAATTTTTCTTTATAAAACTGTTACTTTATAGCTGGTGATTCTTCCACTTCCTTACTTTTTTGTTCACCTGCCTAACAGCGTGTGGTTGACATTGTGGTGTGGTTCGGGTGTGGTACAGGTGATTTCTGTCCCTGCTCTGTGTGGCTGTTTCTGTAGCTGCTGCTGAATGCTCATAATCCCCGTCACTCTGGGCTGGGGAATGGAAACCCTTCTTCCCGTGTCCCCAGGGCCAGGGCTGTCTGAGCATCTGATGTTCAGATAATCATTCTTTCTTATCGCTCTCTTCCTGAGGAGACCCCTCTCTAATATCTACCTGGGAGCCCCACTTATGATTTCGTCTAAGATTATTTAGAAACATGAACTATAAACAGTTCAGTATGTCTCTCCCTTTCAATGGAAGTGCTTTACACTTAAGCAGTGAGGCTTATTTTAGGTCCTTCATCCTGTCTGTCACCATCATATGTGTGAGCTGGGTCACTTGCCTTTGGAGAGGTGTTGGCACCCTCTGTAGATGAGAGGGAGTCCAAAGACCTTGCTGAGGCAGGACTGGATGCCTGACCCAGGTAAACCAAGATAAATTCCACTCTGAATCTCCTGAAGAATCTGCCTTGTCCCCTCAGCCTGCCTTTCATCCAGCTGTTTGCTGTGGGCCATGTGACCTGCAGGTTGATTCCTAATCCATCTCTGTCCTTCACACTGCAGCTTATTAGCCCCCAGGGAGGAAAAACTGATTTCTTTTAAAACCAGCCATAATTTGACAAAGGTCTGGCTCTCTTGCAGTTATCTGCTGAGTGATCCTATTGTCTGATTTCACCTTTGGTTCTCCCCTGTGGCTGATCCTCTTACAGGCTGCTGTGGCTCGGCTCTGCTGGGTGTGCAGGATGTGATATCTCATCCTGGACTCTGTGGTCTTTGCATCTTACCGTTCAACTCTTAAGACAGAAGGAGTTATGCTACTTTTTTTTGCTATCGTCTTGTAAAACGCAATGAATTTGTCACACTCTGCTTAAGGAATGCTTCTTTGGTCGGACACAGTAATTTCAGAGGTCCTTTCCAACCCAAGAGATTCTGTGATTCTTCTAGAAGGTGGTGTGTTTCAGCATGTAGAGCTGAAAGATTACGTGTCATTATCTGCCTTTATACAAAATCAGAAGAAAATCCCTTAAACTCGGAATATTTTAGTCTCCGCTAGATCTGAGGAAAATCTGTAAATGAAGAACATTTACAGATAAAAAAGACACGTAAAAAAGTGATACGCGTACAGTATCACCTGCTTTCAAATACTTTAGTCGGACAGAAATTTCAAAATAACACGTGAAGGTGGCAACTCTGAAACTGCACTATGCAACTTGAATCGATCCTATTTCTTCTTGTGTTTCTTCCCCATCCCCAGAGTGAAGAGACACGTCCGTGATGTTTCAGCTGGGTACACATACCCACCAGACCCCTTTGCAAATTCCTCCCAGGTCTTGTAGCACAGCTTCACCCTTGTTAACAATCTAACTCGCAAAAATCCGAAGCAGCCCAAACCCCGTTCAGTTCTCGCTGGTGCTTGTGTTGGTAACTGTGTGTTGTGTTGTGTTTTCAGGTACTCCTTTGCCGTAGCCATGGGATACCTCACGTTGTGCCACATAAGCCGAATATACATATTTCATTATGGTATTCTCACTACAGATTTTTCCGGGTGAGTGAGTCTGCAAAGCTGGTTCCTGTTTCAATTACTATGAGTTAATTTCGGTACGTTTCAAGAGTAATATTTATGTTATCTGTTGTGCACCTGCAGTTTCGTTTCCCTTAAGCTCTTCCCAAGACTTTTGTTGTGGTTTGGGAGGATTTTGTTTTGCTTTTTTAAAGGGAGGAATAAACACTGTGTGATTTCTGTTTCTGCTGCTTTCTTGGGAGTTGCTGTCTAGTTAGGAAGGTAGAGCTTGGTTAGCCAGGCTTCCACCTAGAGCAGCCTGGCCGTGTAGGTCACTGAAGCAGTAGAGGATGCTTTGCAAAAATAGAGACAGCAAACCCTGTATGTTTTGTGTATGAGAGGAAGGTACGGTTTTGCATGATTGGAAAACAATGTGCTAATCTGCACTGCACTTGTTTAATTGAATGGCTGACTACAGACTGGTTAGTAACACACTGAAACGTTTCTCTAAGCTGGCCTGGTAAGTTATACCTGGGTCTTCCAAGTCTCTGTCATTTTACAGGCACAGAGCAGGAAATGGGAGGGTTCTGCTGTCTCTGTGCACGTGTGTCTCTCTGAGGTGGTGGGTTTAAGCATTTAATTAAATTTTAGGGGAAGTTCCTCTGACAATTCCAAGGTGTTTTATTAAAGGAGGGTGCAGAGATGGGAACTCATACATTTAGAGAAATTTAGTTCTGCCATTTTTCCTGTGGTTCTTTTAATGCACAAAAGCATGTCCTGGAAGAGCATGGCATACCAAGAAATGGGATTAGAATGCTGTAGCTCTGTGTGTGCATGAGACAGAGGCAGAGAGAGAAATGCAAGAGATCATACTTTTCTGAATAGTGTGTTCAGAAATGCACTGTGAGGCATATTAGCTCTCTCTCTCTGAACACATTTAATGAAGATTCAGCTCAGACTGGGGGTGGAAGAAGATTTATGTTATAAACCAGGTAGCATTTTCTGCTCTCTTGATGAAAAAGGAACTACTCGTATTTAATGATGAGCTCGAGGATAATAATAGTAGTGAAAGAATAATACCTGAACTTCCAGTGTTATTTTGTTACTTTGCCCTGGTGCTTCAAAATACACACCAATTTATAAACATCAGTCAAACATAAAACTGCCAAGTAGTAAACAAATGGAAAACATAGTATGGATATGAACTGCATCTTCATGGTGTATTTTAAAAGCTCAGAATAAATAAAAATACCGTAGTGGCATCAATGAAAATTTATAATCCAAATTGCTGAAACCCAGGTCAGCTTCATAAGCCTGTCTTGAAAGAGCTGTAAATAATATGTGCCCACTGAGGCTTTATGCACATACCTGAGCAGATGTGATGATCCAGAGAGACAAAATACACTCCCTGGCCGCAGTTTTATCATGAACCTCCTCTTGCTCATCCTCCTATATTTGGTGGTTCCTCAGCTATTGCATGTGGGAGCAGGGAAGCATTCAGACAGGTTCCTGGCTGGAAGGAAGGCATTAAAGTTCTCCCTCAGGACTTCCAAAACCACAGAGACAACCTGTGGAGCTCTGCCCACCTCCCTCCAGCCTCCCACCCTTTTGGGTGAATGTGGCTGGGGTTATACATCGAGAAGGCAAAACAGTGGATTTAGGGGAATCTTAAAAAAGCTCATCATCTGCTGACTTGTGTTTGAGGTCTCAGCACCCTGTAAATCTCTGGTGATACCTCATTTCAAGGAGGACATTTTAACCCACATCAAATAGGCACCAGTTCTAGTGCCATCAGCTTTCCAGTGCCAGCTCCCTAAGGTGGTGAGCCAGGTGTTAAATGAGTGTTTCCCAGCATCAGTGCTCTCTGGACCTGCTTTGTGCACTGAACAACTTGCATGCATAACCCTTTTGATGTGTGCTTGCAAATACATTTTTGGGGGTTTGTTTGAAGTCCCCCCCCAGTTTTGTGAACGCAGCTCGTGAAATGCAGTCAGAGATGGAGAGAACAAGGTGACTTGGAAGTCGTATCTTGGGCAAACTGGCAGATGGAAGATCAAACTGTGGCGCATCACTTCAAGGTTAAGAAATAAGAAATAGGGGACTTGTTCCTGTCAGAACTGTACGCAAGCTGTTTGCAGCAATTTCTTGATTTAAGTTTTTCATGCATTGCATAGTTCTTATGGAAAAACTCTTTTTTTTTTTTTTAACTACAGCTTGGTTTTAAGGAAAGCCAGTTCCAGCTTGCTGCACTTGAGTTGTCATTTCCTTTCTAAAAAATATGTATATGTTCTATCAGATTTCTTTCATTTATATGGTTTCTCAAATAAGTGGTGACGTAATTTATTAACTTTCTGTTTCCTGCTTTCTCAAAGAAAACTATTCACTTTTGAACACTAATTATACAATAACTGAATGCTGTGCTTCAGCCTTAATTCAAATCAATCTTTGAGAGAAAGATGCATGTTTTATTTTGCTTGGTTTGCCATGGCATTTTTACATTATATCTGGAAAAACTAAATCCTAACTCTTTCTCTCTCTTATTTCTTCTTCTTTGTGCTAAGAGGATTATGCTGGTAAGTTGTCTGGTTTCTATACAACTTTATAAAAACAGTAATAATACCCTACACTTTGTGTTTTTTCCATTTGTATCACAGGCTCAGATTGAATATAGCAATACTACGGCTTTAGGGAAAAATGAGTTTAAAATAAGGAATCTTGATTGTGATTTTTGGACAATAGTAATAGATATCAATGTAGCAAGCTCGATGAACAAATGCCATATGCATATGGTCATCTGGGTGGAATTCAGAGAAGGTCTGCACCCATGTGGAACTTGTGTCTGTTTTAATCCTTTGCTTAAGACCATTGAGCTTTTCAGTTTCCTCTGAATTCTTGCAGTGTCTGAGCAGAATTTCCTTGCGCTGCAGATCATTCAGTGAAATGTCAGAGACTGATCGTGCAGATGTGAGTTTCTTTCATGTGTGAGGAGCAGCTGAGAGAGCCGGAGAAAAGGAGGGACCTTATTGCTCTTTACAACTACTTGAAAGGAGGTTGTAGCCAGGTGGGGGCCAGTCACTTCTCCCAGTGACAAGTGACAGGAGAAGAGGAAATGGCCTCAGGTTGTGTCAGGGGAGATTTAGTTTGGCTATTAGGACAAATTTCATCATGGACACTGTTTTCAAGCACTGCAACAGGCTGCCCAGGGAAGTGGTGGCATCACCATCCCTGGAAGTGTCCAGTAATGTGTAGATGTGGGTACTTTGGGACATGGTTTAGTGGTGAAGATGGTAGTGCTGGGTTAACAGGGTTGAACCTGATGATCTTGGAGGTCTTTTCCAACCTTAATTATTCTGTGGGTCTTGCTGCCAGCCCTTGCAGAAAAGAAACTCAGTTTGTGAAAATCACCCCACACGCTGGCACTGCTTTCAGTCTTCTGTTGCTCTTAGAGAGACCATAGCTGAACCATCAGGGAGACTCCAGCAGTCCTCCTCCCCGCATCCACCAAATCTGTGCCTCTCACACGAGTGTTTTGGTGGGCATCACTCTTCAGATGGCACGGACATCTTTGTGTTTGCTCTGTCCCCAGTGCAGAGCAGCAGCAGCATTCTCAGCAAACCGCTTGGGAAGGGATGATTGCTGAAAGAGCCCTCTCAAAAAGCCACATAAGCAGATACTTCAGTAACAAGTGTCACTTCAGGCACTGAGTTTTTGCTGGGCGGTTAGTGCGTTGTTGCTGGTTTTTTCCCCCTCTCGGTGGCTTAGTATCAACCACAAAAGGAAGGAATAAAGGTAAAACGGGCGTTTTTGACAGAGAAAATACATTTGCTGATGCCAGCGAAGGCAGATGCGCTCTGTTGCCACGTTGGAGCACAGAGATGCCGACTTGTGCTGCCAGTTCAGGTGGTTTGTTTTTATTTTCGTGTCTCCTAAGTGCGTGACATGCAGTAGGGTGTTGGCAGTGTCTGATCCAGCAGCTCTGGGTAACTCTGGTCTGCCAGGGGCAGCGCAGCAGCCACAGCACAGGTGCAGGGCGGGGATGGGGAGCTCGATGTGTTTTCTCTGCCCGTTTGCTGCTTTGCTACTCAGCTGGGCGTTTGCCCACTTGAAACTGCACTGAGATCACTTACCACTGGACACACAGGATCCCTGGAAGAACTGCGGTGTGGTTACTGGGCAAAATTCAAGCAGGCAGTCACTACTCGAGAGCTCCACGCAGCTGGTGCATCCCAGGGCACCAGGACACTTCTCCAGAAGTAAACACTCTTCTAAGTGAAATGCTTCTATCGTGGAGGCTTAAGAAATGAAAGGGCAACGCATCAGCACACGAAGCAAATTGGAAGGTGTAAGTGTGTTTTGTGAAGTGGTTTTCCTCTCTGTGTTTTAGTATTTCTGCATTTTACCATCGAAAGTAAAGGTAAGAGCCCACTGCCAGCGAAGCTCTGGTGGTGTCTCTGGCTTGGCCATCCCCTCCTCAGCATAGTTAATGCCGTAGCAGAGTGTGACTGTGTGAACTTCACCTCACAAGGCTGAAGAGGTAACCCTGAAATTAATGTTTGCTGTTTTGCAGTCGTGTCTGCTCTGAGCCTTTTGACTCCACCTCCTCTCTTAGTGAAATCAGGTCAGTGGAAACTATTTCTAGCAAGCGTGTGCCAGACTCCTCCAGGGGATTACCTAAGGTCGAGCAGACTGTGCTTGGTGAATGCCTTTCCTCCTGTGAGCATCGAAGCTTGCTCAGTGCAGAAGCCAGCCTGTGATGCAGGCAGGATCCCCCACCACTCTGCTACCAGTGCTGACATCTTTGGTTCCACTGGCCTGTGCTTCTGGCAGACTGATTGCATTGGGTCAAACTGTGTTTAAAAATTACGTTAACTGGTATGTTTTCATTTGGAAGGTTTCATTAGGGGGTCAAACCCTCTACTGAGCATTCTCTGTAGACTGCTGCATCTTAGTCTTGTGTTCTTTTTCAAGGCATCTAATGTGAGGCAAACAAAAACCCCAAAGTGTCTTTACCTTACGTTAGGTGCCTTGAAAAATAAAATTATCCCTGGGACAATTTCTTGCCTTTTTTTTTTTTCTTAAATTGAAAGTTGGCCGCTATGGTTTGTGTGTAGGAGGTGCAATGCAGCTACAACCTGAGATTAGACTCAGAGCCAATATATAAAACACAGGGAGGTCACAGCACATGGAAATCAAATTCTGTGTTGCTGTGCTGGTTGGTAACCGCAGTGCTTAGTAGGACAGGTGAAGGGGACAGGGTGTGAAGTCACCACTCAGCACGTGGCTGCAAAAGTGATCTGTAGGAGTTCAAATGTGATGGATTTCAAGTTGTTCAGGCTTCTAAGTGTGTTTTATTTCACATGCTTCAAATCCTTCCCTGATGCAACTTGGGGCCATTTCCTCTTTCCTGTCCCTGGCTGCCTGGGAGAAGAGCCTGACCCCCACCTGGGTAAGACCTCCTTTCAGGTAGTTACAGAGGGTGATAAAATCTCCCTGAGCTAAACGCCCCCAGGTCCCTCAGATGCTCCTCACAGGATTTGTGCTCCAGACCCTTCCACAGCTCCATTGCCCTTCTCTGGACCCTCTCCAGCACCTCAGTGTCCTTCCTTGAATTGAGGGGCCCAGAACTGGGCACAGCACTTGAGATGTGGCCTCCAGGGGGACCATCACTGCCCCGGTCCTGCTGGCCACACTATTCCTGACGTACACCAGGATGTCACTGGCCTTCTGGGCACACGCTGGCTCCTGTTCAGCTGGCTGTCAAGCATCATCCCCAGGTCCTTTTCCACTGGGCCACTTTCCAGCCACTCTGGAAAATATGTGTGACTTGTAATACAGTGATGTCAGGAGGGAGAACAGGAGGTGTGTAATGCACTTTGTAGCTCTCCTTCCCACGCACGATGCCAGAAGCATCACCTTTGTGCTCTCTTGTCTCCTCTGGAGTCGGGATTTGAGGGAGAAGAACTGTCCGTGTTTTCTGAGTCCAGTGCAGGGAAGGCTTGTCCTGCTGGGTTAGAGTGCCATCAATGAGGCAATGAATTCCTAATATAGACGAAGAGAACCTCTCTGCTCTGTGTTTATTCGCTGTGGGACTCCAGTGCAGGCTGTGCTCCTGCTTCCCTCTGTTACTCAGCACATCAGGGCTGTTTGCGTTTGGTGCTCTCTGACTTACCGTGGGGGGCCCCGATTTTCTAAGACAAGTTCCTAAATTTAGGCACTTGAAGTCACAGGGTGTTGGCTCAGAGCCTGAGGTTTAAAGTTACACACTTCAATATTGGCATGAAGCTCTCGCCATAAGAAACATACGCAACAAATTGAACCAATTTGAAACAAGTGTTAATATTCCCCCATAAAGCCCAAAGGTCGAGCACTGACAAAATAAAAATCTGTGTTTCTTGCAGCAGAACTGCTGCTTCACTGACAGCCTCTGTCTCTCTTAAAGATTAAAAAATCTGCGTTTTCATACGCTTAAAGGATTAGGATTTATGTATCTTTGAAAGCAAAGCTAAATTTTCTCTGGGAAAATCTACTTTGAGAAACAGGATGTTGACGATAATGACGAAAACAGCTTATAAATATTTTTTCTTGAAAGGTTAGTTGTAATAAAGTTTAGAATGACTATTTTACAATATTGGAGTTGTCTGGAAGGTGAAATTCATTGTTGGCTTTGTCCATTCCTTAGCTGGTTTAGGTGACCCAAAGAGAGCTGCTGTAGAAACCCTTGTGTTACAATTGTATTCAAGTTCTGTGTATATTTAAGCCTATTCTGAATTTTATGTACAAACTCTTTTTGCTTACGTTTCAAGTAGGGACTGCTGAAATGATAAAAATAGTTTCTGAGTAAGAAATTGGCTGATATTGCATGTTCTGGTTTTGGGTAGAAAGTGCAAATTACCCACACAGAATTACTTGTGGACTCTTGAAAAAGATCAGCGATATTTAGTGTTAAAAAAAAGACCACTTAGAATGAAAGAATGTCTTTTGCCAGTATTGGTGCGTTTACCATGCTCAGCATGTGAATTATCTTGAAAATCAGTTTGATTTATCTTAGGGGGATAATCTGGTTGCAAATAGTTTATTTTAGCCATTGGGATTATAATCAGTAGGTCAGTTTAGCTGAGGATGATCTAAAATCTCTGCAGAACATGAGTATTTTACTGTTATTTTCCATTTTTGAATGTAATTTTTGCGTTTTTTTTTTTTCTTTTTTTACCTTGAGAAATTGCTGGGGAAAATACAGTGCTTGAACTAAAGAAAAACCTTCAACTTCTTTTTTCTTTAATTGCATTCCAGAAAATACATTGCAATAGTTACAATGAACAGCTGTAATATTTGGAGTAATCATCTATGTCTCTTTGAAAAGTTCCATATACTGGTCAAACTGTCTAAATAGGATGCACATAAACTTGAGTTTTAACTTCCAGGTTGAAGACATCACTTGGGTTCGAACAGAAGCATTCATATGGTTAATGTTAATGTTAATTTATCCCCAAACTGAGAAACCATCCATTGTATTAATCCCCAGTGAACACACATCTCTTATGTGGGGCTGGTTTTACCCGTGGTCATCACAATGCTTTTTAAGTAGTGATGACTCCTCATCACCCATCGCTGCCTCCTGGCTGCGGTTGTGAAGGTCTCGTAGGTTGTGTGAGCTCTGGGCACCCTGTGCTGGTGTCCCCAGGGGCACAGAGATGGGGACAAGCAGTGTGAGCAGGGCTCATCCCTTGCTTTGCCAGCCACGGGTCCCTCCAGACTGCGGGTTTTGTGTTCAGGACTCCACAGCCCTTAGAATCTGTATATGGGCTACACTCACCCCTGGGGTCTCTGCCCATGACAACGCGGTCACTTGTCCCCACGGTGTTCTTCCCACCTTTCTTCTCTACCTACCTCTACATGCTCTTGGCTGTGTTCTTTACCCTGGTGGGAGCCTGTTCCTGATGCTGAGTTTTCTCTTGTTTCCTGTTCCTGAGCTGCAGCAGCTCACACTTCCCTTCAGTGCCAGTTTGCTCTGTGAAGCTGCATGTGAGAGGTAGAAGTGGCTCTAGTGGGCACAGTGGCTGTTTGTACACTGCATGTTTAGTTCACACCAAAGCTTCTGGGTGGTTGTAAGCCTGGCTCAGGTACAGCCAGCTCGTGTTCTCAGATCCCACATCCCATACACTCCCAGCTGGGCAGTGTACCCTGTCCAGGCTGTCCACAAGGCAGCTGCAGGGCCAAGAAGCAAGTGGGAAACTGCTGTGCTGACAGCTATTCTGGTGTTTGCACACAGTCCTAATTGATAGAGCTATTCATGTGGGGAAATAAGCGTCTGTATCTGCAGAATCAACAGTTTTTTAGGGCACTGAGGAGGCAGACAATAGGAGAGTAACAGTGGGAAGAGCCAGAGTTCTGTTCCAGCAGCATTGCTGTATTCTGGTGTTGCGTTGAACTTGGTCTTTGCCTGAAAGGAAGCTCGGTGCACTGCAGAAGCTGGTGTTTCCTAGTGGTGCCATTTCTTCTGAACTCCAATTTGCACTGCTGCACAATAGGGACACATAAAATAAGGCTTTGTGTGCACTTAGCAATTAAAAATTCCAGTGCAAGTTACTGTGGGGTTGTTTTGAACCCAGGCAATTGTCTTACGCCTGAGTGCCTCCTTCAGTTTTAATTGGATGTTTTCCACTTGTTGCTAATACAGTTATGCCTTTTAAAGGAATAAAGATATTCAGTAAGAAAGTTGGCAATAATTTGTACTACAAGACATGTAACTGTTGTTTCTGTCTCTGTTATAGTCCGCTGATGATAATTACACAGAAGATCACAACACTTGCATGCCAGTTACATGATGGTAAGAAAAAGGAATCTCTTCCCACATCCTGAAGACAAGCCTTTTTATTCCAGTGCATCCTGTGGCTGAGATATGGAGTGAATGAATGGAGTTCAACGAGTTGTTTCAAGTGAAGAAGAAAATTGCTTTGTGGAGGAAAATTAGAAACTTCAAGTCTTGATCAGTTCTTCAGGATCAAACTGTCTTTTTCTCTTTGGATGCTCTGCCTCCTTGGGTCCCAATTTGGATTTTAGCTAGTACCAGTCCCTCCTGTTTAGATGCTACAGTGCCTCTCCATTGAGCTCTCTGAAGCTAGTATTGGTTCTCTAAAGTCAAGAATTGTGTTTGATGCATAGGTTCAGTCATTAGTTTAGCAAAAAATACGCCAGCAGTGATGCATTCAGTGGTAATATACTCCATGAGCTGTGAGAGATAGAATTCAGTAGCTTTTTCCCAGTGCAGAGAGAAGCACAGTTGGAAGCAAACTAGCATTGTCTTCAGTCTTGTGCTGTGCTGTGACAAAGAGCACTATTATTTCCCAGTAAAACAGAGCAAAGGCTGCAAATGCCATCAGTAGCACTGCTCCTTGTGCCTGCTGACGTTGCAGTGTGAATTTCTGACGGTCTGAGGCTGCGGGTGACTAATTAAGTAGCCTGCTATAGAGTTGTTATGGTCTGGGATTTAGGTGGTGGTCACACCACAGACTACAGGGTTGGCATTGTTTGCAAGCAGGGTTTGCACAAGCGAGTCTAAAGCTTTTAGCTGACTCTAATAGGTACAGCTTGAGGCTTGGCTAATTGACCCTGTTGTTGGCATTCATGTTGCTGGGGTTTCCCTGCCTCTGTTAGTTAAGCTAGAGCCAGCTCAGCATGCCACAGCAATGTGCAGCCTAGGTGCACACCTAGAATATGGAAGGGAAACGAACAGAAAGGGAAAAGGTAACAGCAGAGGCAGAAGCGTTTTAAATAGACCAGGAATCCTACAGATTAATGAAGGTGGAAAGGCTCATTACATTGTGAACACCCCTACGTGGAGCAGCTGATCAAATGGAGGCAGCTTGCAGTTCAAGCGTCAGTGACAAATTCCTGTTTGTAAAAATTTAACACAGCTGCCCTTAAATGGAAACAGACAAGCAAAATACCCAGCCTTTTAAGTAATTAAGTGCTTAGTTGTTTCTTTGAAACTCAGGCCCTCCCAGTATTTACAAACTGAACCAGTAGAGAGAGAATGGAAATGAGCAGCTTATCAGCAGTCATTTTAGGAAATGGGTCCTCTGTGTGTGTATTGGTGTTTATGGCCAGTAGGGTTAGGACAGTCGGGTAAGCTGATGCCAAGCCCCTGATCCTGTGGAGCTGTACACACACACACACACACACACTTGGTATCAAGTGCTGGGAATCATCCCTGGTGAGTTCTGAAACCAGTGGGATTCCCCGCAGTGTGAGCAGCTGAAGCTTCAGAGTGAAGCTCTGGAGATGTTTGCTATAAGCAACATCGGTGTGCCACTGGCCATCACACAAGAATTTAATTTCCATAGTTTTCCTGGGATGTTGAGTCTGTGGTCTACCTCTGGCCCCAAAGGTCTTGTGCCCTCAACAGTGTGGACCGTGTACGACTCCGGACTGTCGCCGCTGTGTGTGTTTAGGCTTGCTCCAGCAGCAGCCAGCTGGGCTGCTCATTCACACCAGCAGAGCTCCTGTTCCCTCCGAGCCCGTTTCCCTCTCGCAGCCCACTCCTCCTGCTGTGAAATGCTCCATTTCTCACCAAGAAGCCAGCGGGAGGCTTGTGCTTAAATGAGCCCGTGGCTTCTGGCAGCAGAGGCTTCTCCAGCCCGGGACTGTTTGTAGAGGCTGCCGGGGGTCGCTGCCACTTGGTGGCATTGCCAGTTCCATCGTGTGTGTGGGAATGTAGAGCTGCTCCTCCTGACAGGGTAGGGTGAGGAAGGTAGGGTATAACATCAGTACACTTGACCTAAAAGTTAGGAATTGAGCTGGATCACAACGGCCTGTGACAAAGCAATGCTGAAGTTTATGGTTTTAGAAAGTTGTTCATGGGCATGCAAACATTAGGCTTTGGGAAGAGCTTTTACTGTTTGTCTTTTGGCAGGATCTGATGTGACTTTTCTTCCTAGGAATAGGGCGACAAGCTGAGGAACTCACTGCTGAGCAAAATCGGCTTGCTGTGAAGTAAGGATGTAATTCCCATAATGATTTGTGTTTAATTTCTTCCAAAGAAGTTTAGGGTTTGGGTTGTTTATTTGTTGTTATTGGGTTTGGGTTTTTTTCTTTTGCATTGCAATGTCAGGAACAACTTTGTGTCCTGGCCACGAAGATGTTCCCTGCTTCTGCCCAGTCCGTGACATGCCAAAAGTCCTGTGTGCTTTTTCTGTTTGCTCGGGCAGGTGTTTGCTCTGCTGTTATTGCCCACCTTACCCAAACATAGCTTCTCTCCTATAGTCCTTATGTCTTCAATCCAGGACTTTATCAGCCTGTGCTGGTTGGTAAAGCACTGAAGTACTTGGCAATGTCTCATTGACTTAAATTTGTACTCCACGTGCAACAAAACTAGACTTTGCTGAATTAACTCTTAAATTCAGGCTAAGACTCTACTATATAGACTTTTTGGCTGTTATCATCATCCAGTCTGTGATATGTTATTTTTCCAAGGAGAATACTCCTCCCCTGCCAGCAAACTAATGTTTAGTAAAAATCAATTTCGGTTTGACTCTGAAACGTCAAGTACTGCTTTTCTTTGCCATCATTTTTGAACAGTGGAATTTTATTTTTTCTGTCTCCCTCTGTAATGTAAATACTCCTGGTTCTTCAGGTTATATGACCAGTCTTCTCACTTTTCAGAGGGAGAGAGCATGCTGGTCATCTCTTTTGAATACTTTTTCTAGTTTGTGCAGGATGCAAGTGAATTTCTTGGGTGTTTTTAAGAATAATTTATGTTATAGAATTATTCTTAGAACCATAACTACTTTTCACCATGAAGTGTTTGTTTAAGGCCAGGGAAATTACTTCCTTCGTTTCCAAGGCAGAAGATTCAGCCATCAGAAAATCTGCCTAGGAGCTTCAAACAATAATTTCTTGAAAAGCAAAAATCCTGTAGATAGTCTTGTATAACTTTGCCATGACCCATAACTTGGTTTTAATTTTTAAGGCTCACAGCATAATGTTTAACTACATTGGGCCCCTGTGACCATACGAATAATTCTAGTCAAATTCTTACCAAACAAGCTTTCTTTTTCTTGTACAGTAAATGGGCTCATAATAGAAAAGCAGATGCCAATAGCTCAAGTGGCAGTGGCAGACAAGTCATAACTGAAGAGTTTTAAATCCCCTTTGGTAATACAGCCTTTTGTCTTCCCTCCTGTTCTTGGTTTGTTTTTGTTTCTCACTCATCCTCCGTACATTCCTTCGTGCATTGCTCATGTCTCCCCACCCAACCATGTGCAGTATCCAAGTTGAAACTAATGACTTTATTTTTAATCTTACCATAGAGCTCAGAAGCCCCAAATCACGGACCTGATTTTGCAGAACAGAAAGATGAGCCTTACCCCAAATTGTTTGCTGCATCTTTCTGTGAAATGCTTTCAGCAGAGAACATACCGTTCAGGCACTAACATCTACAATAGCCACTAGGGTGAATGCAGAAAATCCTGGCTAATCTAACTGTTTATTCAAACTAATTCCACTTCAGAATAGAAGTAGGCAACGGAAAATGTTTAACTGTTGCTTCGTTTAGCTGCTAGAAATCTGTTTTAGCCTGGAAGAATTTTAAGTGGGTTCTGGTTTATGTGAGTACATCTGGGGCAGGAGAACCCTGAAACACTGAGCCCAAGTTTGTGCTCTCCTCTGGCGGCTCTGAGTTTCCTGGAGTGGTGGCTATGAGCCCTTTGGGGAGTGCAGTGCGGAACACAGGGCACAATTCGGATGTTGGCAGGGTTTTTTGGCCCATTAAAAAGCTGAGCCCAACAGTATCCAAATTATATTAGTGGAAAAAGGCCTGTGCATCTTCTTTTTCTGTTGTTCTGATCTGTAGCAAGGATGGTGAATCTTCCTCGGTTTACATCAAATGTAAAACCCCAGAAGGAACTGGTGGGATATGCGCTCGCAAAATGGAAAATAATGACCATGGTGGACTTTCTTTGACTTTCATCTTCAGCTGCCTTTTAACTTATGTGCTTCCCCCCCCCTTTAGTTCCTCTTCCTGTTCATGATGCAATACAGGCAATTGCTTCCTTTATTTGCATGTAGGAGAGAGTGCCTCTTCCTTCTCTTCCTCTGTGTCTCACATGACCCTTCCCATTTTCCAGAAGGCTGGACTGGAGGGTGGGTGGGAGCCTCTCTCAGGGTCGAGAGCCCTGGTCTCAGGCACTCCCTGCCCTGTGGTGTGTGTGACAAGGCAGTATGGCCCCTGACAGATGCCCAAAACCAATTGCCAGCTTCTCACTCCTGGTGCTGCCTCCCTGTTCCAAATGGCACAAGCCAATGTGTTTGAGAGTGATTGTTTAAATTTATTACTGTTTTAAACTAAGATGTTTCCAAGACTGCAACTTCTCAAATCCTTTGTGTTAGTTCATCTGTACCTTAAGCACTTCCATGTTACCTTTGCTCTGACTGCCACCTGCCAGACATTGCCAGAATACAAGATAGACTGTGTTTCTTGTTCCCCAAAACAGACCTAGTGAGCTTTTCAGGGGGTGACAGGAGAGAGGTGGGGAAATGAGGCAGGCAGTGCACCAAAAACCACTGGTGAGAGCCTTTGCTGTGTTTTACCCTCTTTTGTTGTGTATGGCTGATTTTTCACAGGTCAAGACCTTCTTTACTGGAGTATTTAAGTTATCTCCTCAATTTTATGAGCATCATAGCTGGGCCTTGCAGCAATTACAAGGATTATATTGCCTTCATTGAAGGGAGGCACGTGCACATGAAACTGTTAGAAGTGAACTGGAAGCAGAAGGGTTATGACAGACTTCCTGATCCTTCTCCAACTGTAAGTTTTAAAATGACAAAAGATTCATTGCAGAGGGTAGGAGAGTACAGCTCTGTACGTGGTTCTCACAATTGAAAACTAAGAATTCAAACCAGTTTTGGATTATGTTCCCAATAAATGTTGCAGTGTTTTTTCCCCATGAGTGGCTGCTGGTTTTATCACAAGGTCAGGCGTGAAGGGGCTAGTGAATTCCCCAAATGGCTTTGGCTTGCAGCACGGGGCACTGGGTAATGGGTGTCCTTTGTGCAGCCCTGGGAACAGCCTGCAGGTCCTGACAGTGGCAAGTTGCAGTTCAGCTCCAGACAGAAGAGGAAACGTCAAGAAAAAAATCAGATTTCCCCTGTAGTGCAGGAGATGTTAGAAATACATGAATCATGGCTACTCCGAAACTGTAGCCTGTCCAGGGGCTTTGCAGGAGAATCTCATACTTGAAGATGACTCAGAGGTAATTTTTTCCCATGCTGCTAACACTGATTTTATTTTACTTTTTTTTTTTTAATATTACTTAAAATTCTCCTATGGAATGGGCTTCTGGTAAAGCAGGATAACAGCATGAGAACCAGATTTCTCTCCCTTATCTTAAGGTGACCCTGAATGTGTAGCTCTGTGAGTGTGTGCAGAATGTCTCCTCTGAGGCTGAGGCTGATTCCTGCCGCACACAGTTGTCTTTCTACTGACTCTCGTGGTGTTACTTCTGATTTACATTGGTCTGACTGAGGTCAGAATAAGGCCTACGTTGTGTAAGATGGAAACCAGCAGAGAATATTAAAATATACATTTGAAAAATAATTTCACAATAATTTACTCCAGAATATGGAGACTATATAAAGACCAGTACTTGAGATAAAAAAACACATTGCTTCAATAGTATACTGCTTTTTTATTAGTCTTTTGAGAACATGAGTCCATTTTTACAAGGTACCCAAGTACGCAGATTTACTTTTTAATTACGACTGTATCAAGAAGGGTTTACTCATTAGTTGTATTTAACTCTGAGATGAGCTCAGTTGGTTAGAGCCTGATGCTAATAACAGGCAGTGGTAATGGAGAACACTGTGGCAGAGCAGATCCCCTGTGCCAACGTGTACTCTTTTTGGACAAGTGATTTTTAGCAAGACCTCTGGGTGGTATCTGGGCAGAAAGACCTACTGTGGTACTGAATATCAACGCTTTTGGCTTCCAGGAGGACCCCAGGGTTAAGCTCCAGGAGATGACAGTACATATAGGGAGGATTTCTGCTTTCCATTGTAGGGTTTGGTTTGTTTTCTTTCTCATTTTAGGACCTGCACTAACTGATGTAGGAGTCTTTCATGAAGTTCCTTGCCAATTGCAATTGGCTCGTGGTTGTCCTTTGTACCTATCTATAGGTAGTTCATAAACCAAATTAAGCTAAAGCTGTGACTCTGGCCTTTTCTTCGTCACCTCTTCTAAATTAATTGGTATCAACTTTGTCACTGCTGACTTTATTGTTTTTGTACGTCATGAACCCTGCCTTGTTTTCCCCTTAAGCAAATGTTTCTAATGAATGTTTCATTGTTTGTGCTTTTTAGGGAGCGGTGGTGTACAAGCTTTGTATCACACTAGTATCTCTCATTCTATTCCTGACGCTTACCAAGAACTTTCCTATGGCATATATTATTGATAACGAGTTTCTGGATAAAACACCCTTCCTGTCAAGACTTGGTTACCTGTATGTCGTAACGCAGGCAGCAAAACCAAAGTATTATTTTGCATGGACGTTGGGTAAGTGTGGCTACATCATCTGTTTTTGTGTGTTAAAAATAAGTTCATAAATTGGGGAGGGGTGAAACATTGTGGGTGGGGACAATAAAATGGTCCCTAGACCTGTAGTCCTCCTGGGAGGTGTGCTTGTGTTCCTTAGGCAGTGGACCCTGGTGAAGTGGGGAGATGTCAAAAGTTTTGAAAAAACATGCATGAAATCTCTTCTAGCTTGTCTGAGATCCCCTGTGTCTGGAGCCAGATCTGCTTTTCAGCTTCTTTACAGTACAGTCAATATAATGATTTCCTCTTACTTAAAACTCTGATAATGTACCAAATCAATTATTACAGGAAATTCTCCTCTAAACATTGATTTTATTTTTATTTTTTTTGCTGTATTCATTACTTTTCACTTACATTGGTGGGGTTGAGAGGTTAAAATTTGGCACAGTGGTTCAGGCTTTGCATGTTACAGTGCAACAGAGCCCTGTCTTCCTTTAGGGTCCTCTATAGCTTGTGTGTCTCTATTAGAAAGCCGTGGTGCATGTTGGGGGGCTGAAGTTGGGCTTTGCCTCTGAGGCACTGCGGGGTCCTGCATATACCTTGTATAGAACCGTGGGGAACAAAGGAGATGTGTTGGGAAGGACCCAAAAACCATTGCAGGGAAAAGGAGAAGAGAAGACAGCTCATTAGAGAGAGAAGTGAATCTCTTTTAGGAGCCAGTTAGACTGGTGGTCAAAACCTTCTTGTCTTCTTCCTTTTAGAAATCTCCTTTCACATCTGTGTGTGAAGAGTCAAAACCTTTACACCAGGCTGAAAATCTGATTTTTTTGCTGGTATTACAAGATGATGTGTGTAGGGGAGATCCTGAAAGCCCAGCCACCATGGAGCTGAGAAGGGTGTCACTGAGAGGGGATGGAAACAGTCGGGGAAATTCATTGCGAGGCTGTGATTAAACTGCTGGGAATAAAACTGTCAGAGTGGGGGAAGGCATCCAGGACTGACATGTGTGGGATGGGAAAGGCTTTGAGATAAATAATGGCTTGCTCAAAAACTTGTGTCTTTGATCCAGTGCTAAATTGTTGCCTCTAGTTTTCCCAGCATTATAGTTAACTGAACATCCATTATTGAAGAGATAAACTGAACTTGGATGTGTGACATGACTAAGCCGTAGAGGCTGTAGAAATGTCTTACAAATGAGGTGGTTCAGGGGAAAAGCATGCACTGCACACTGGAGGGTGAAGCCTCGGTTATTCACATTGCAAATCCAGGCAGCAGAACAGCAGACACTTTATCCTTTTGCAGTTTTGCTCCTGGTGGCCCGGGCTATTACAAAAGTGCCTGCTGAAACAGGCTGATAAACGCTTCCTGTCCTCAGAAAAGGACAGGCAGGCTATTGTGGGAGAGCCACTGAATTCCTCCAGATCCATGGAAAGAAAATTCGGCTTCTTGCTGCATTAGCGACAGTCATGGGAACGTGGCTGCAAACCTGCCTGAGCTGTCAGTGAAACAGGTCTGAGTGCCCCTGCCCAAGGAGCTGTGAAAGGAGACAGCAGAGCTCTTCAAGTCAGCAGGGAGACAACGCTCTGCTGAGCTTTGTGGAGATTTGGGCTTGTGAGCAATTTGAGGGTGGACAATTGTCATCTTCCTGTGCTTAGGAAGAGAGAAGCTGAGGGGTCTGCTGTATTATTATCGCTCATCCCATGATTTCTGGTGTCTTGTTTTTGGCAAAGAGACACTAAGTGATTGATCCCTGCAACCTTTGGAGCAAGGAGGAGTAAAATGCAGGAGTTCCCCTGCTCTAGGGTGACAGATACATGCAGCTCCAGTCTCTGAGGCTGGTCAGGATCCTATGGGCCAACTTCAGACAGGGCTGTTGTTCATTGTGTGTTTGGATTTTTTTAAGCAGGTTGGTAATTAATAACATGGAGGCTTTTCTTTCCATCAGTAAAATCTAGCTCGTTTAGTAAAGTGGAAAAGAAAATGGAAAGTTTCAGGTTAGAGAAGGCTGCTTGTTTATCTATTTATTGTTAATCTTGTTGCTTTTAATTAGACTCTCCCTAGTTTTGTGCATTAGGGCTTCTCCATGAGCTTTTGCGTGTACTCATAGCATTTACAAAGCAAAATCAGTTTTCCTTCTTGGGAAAGAAATGCTAACCTTTTTAAAGCATAACCATGTATTTTGTAAACATTCTGGAAGGAAAAGCCTTACCTGTGTTTACGCTTTCCATTTTCTTCCAGTGATCCCCAGTGTTGGCTGCAAGTAGTGATTCAGAGATGACAATGAATCCTCTCCCCTGTTTTTTTAGTGCTCCGAGAAGGTATTTCTAGCAGGGACACTGAGAGCAGGATCTCGAGCCCCAGTGATGAGGTGACCCCCAGGCGAGTCTGAGAGGGGAGGGAGTTGAGCAGCACCCTGGGAAATGCCTACTTCTCATCCGAGCTTTTATTTGCACTTAGAGTAGCTAAGTCTGTAATTGAAGTTACTCAATATTTGATTTGTAGAGATGGTGAGGCACTTCAGCGAGGCACTGAGCAGCAGGATTAGCGAAAGGCTTTGCCTGTGGAAGTCTGAATGACAGTCTTAATTAAAACAACCATGTTGGAACTCTTAATAGAAATGGGAAGCATGTCTCTGAGACAGTGCAGTTTTTGTGAATTCTGGAAAATGCTGTGACATTCAGTTGCCCTTTTGAAGAAAATGCTCATCGTGCCTATGTCAGGTGAATAATAAAGGCAAAATAATAGGAAAAGTGATTTCTATTAATTGTTATTTTGTTTTATTCCTTTTGCCTAAGGAGTAGCTGGTCTTTCTTTCCTCTTCAGGAAATGACTCTTGTGTAGCCTTATAGAAGTGCCCCTTTGCAAAGAAGAATCTTCTCTTGGCAAGTGATGCTGCTATTTGCTACAGAGCTGGTTTGAATGTGTGTTCAGTGTCATACTGACTTGTAAGAAAATGTCTCTCCCAGCATTCTGAATTTGACCTGTCTTGCTTTGACATTGCAGCAGATGCAGTCAACAATGCAGCTGGTTATGGATTCAGCGGAGTTGATGAGAGAGGCACTTTCCGCTGGGACCTCTTGTCCAATTTGAATATCTGGAACATTGAGGTGAGATAAAGGAGTGGCTGCATTGGCATAATTATAGAGAAGTGGGCAGCACAATGGGGAGAGGCTTTGCTGAAAGGAAAATAAAGCCTTGCCACCAGGCTGCTCCTTTTTAGCATGAGGAAGTTTTGTGTTTTATCTGCTGGGCAGATAAAAAGCATCTGTCTCCCAGGCTTCCTCACACTCTGTATTCAGGCTGTATTTCTAACTGGTTTACCGAAGGCTAATAAATAATTAGATATTTAATAAATGAGCAGTCAATTACTGTAGATTGTGGCTGAGCTCAGTGGGTCAGTAAATTGCTTGCAGCTATGATTCTTCACCATCTGTGGTGTGTTCTGTTCATTTACTTCTAACACACTCTCACTTTTGTGGCCCAGTTGAGATAAGTGGTGGTAGTGAAAGAGGCCTCCACAAGCAGTCATTGCACAAACACTTGGAAGGGCTGCAGTGCCTCCTGTAAATGGAGAAAAACAAGGACAAGAGACACATCAGGTACAAATCAAGCAACCTGAATGGGAACTGACAAGGCCACAGAGAGCTTAGATGGCTGGTGGTCTAGAGCACCATCCAGCAAGCCACACTGCTTCTCAAAACGTCTGTCACACATTTCTTGTCACTCTGAAAATCCATTAGTCTTTTGGGAGCAATTTATATTTGCATCTCTAATGCTAAAGATGGCCAATTATAATCTGTTTGCCCTGAAGAAGATTTTGTGAATGCCAGTGAAATATGGGAACATTTATATGTCTGAGGCTGCTTTCTAAAGGTTTCTTTTTTAGAAATAAATTCTGTAGTTGTGCTTTTAAACACAATCACAGAGGAAAATAAGCTGACTTCTTTATTGCTGACTGATCTGTGACTAAGTGAATGTGCTGTAATAGCTCTGCTGAAAAATTTTTCATTAAAGACACCAAAATTGGAAGTATCATGATGTGTTCCCTCTTTTTCAACACTCTTTGTCACTTTCTTTTTTAAATATCTATCAATACTCAGTGTCCACCTCTCCTTGAGCAGTGCAGAGTACAGAGTCCATAAATGCTTTACACTCCTCAATGACAGCAGCACCCTGGCTGCCACTCTGAGATCCAATTCAGTTTTGGGGCAGGAAATAATTCCTCCTTTGGTGGGCTGAGGCAGCTTCTGTTTGAAGGAGGAAAGGGAAGTGCAAGCAGTTCTCTTTAGTCAAGCCAACTTAAGGAGTCAGGAGTTTTTGCTCCTCTCTAACCACTGAACTGTAGCCTTCTCAAAACTTAGGATCACAGAATAAGCTGGGTTGGAAAAGACCTCTGAGATCATCAACCCTTGATCCAACACCACCACAGTTAACCAGACCATGGCACTGAGTGAGTCTAATCTTAAAAACCCCCAGGGATGGAGAATCCACCACTTCCCTGGGCAGCCCCTTCCAATGCCTGATTACAATCTCTGTAGAGAATCTTGTCCTCCCATCTCATTGGGTGTCTTAAAGTAACCCCAAAGGGACAAAAAGGAACTCCAAAGTTCTCTGTAGAGAATGAGTGACCTGCAGTGACCCCAAAATGACTTCAAGTGACCCCAAAATTACCTCAAGTGACCCCACTGAACTCGAGTAACCCCAAAAGTACCTATAATAACCCCAAAATGCTAATTGGTTGACCTAAAGTAACCCC